>WBND01000007.1:3456688-3481551 GCA_013398595.1 Tychaedon coryphoeus | reverse complement strand
ACCGGCAGACGGGACCGAGGCGCGGGCCCCGCCGCGCCGCCCGCACCGAGCCCGCCAGAGGGCGCCCGCCGCCGCCGCGCCCCTGCCCGCGCCGGGGCCGCACAACTTGGACAAGTTTCGGCGAGCACCGCGGGGCCGCCGCCCCCGAGCCCAGCCCCGTCTTACCGCGGCGGGTCCGCGCCGGATCCCGCGGGGCTGCGTCGCTCTGCCCCGGCTGCCGCGGCCCAGATCGCGGGGCCAGCCCCGGCTGGGGGCTGCGGGTGGCGGCTGTCGCGCCGGCCCCGCTCGGCTGGGCCGGGCTGCGCTCGGATCCGGCCTCTTCCACTCTGCCGCTACTTTTCCACCCGGGCTGGCCGCAACTTCTGCTCCCTGCCCTCCGCCGGCGGCTCCCAGGAGTTGATGGAGAGGGAGATGCGGTGGCGAGCGCCCAGCGACGGGCGCGGGCAGCCAGGCAAACTCGCAAGGATGTCGCTCCGGAGGGGCGGGGAGGGAAGGAAGGAGGGAGGGAAGGAGGGAGGGAGAGAGAGGCGGGGAGGCGGCGGGGGGGTTGGCAGAGCCGCCCCCGGCGGAACGGGGATGTGCCGATGCTCCGCGGCGAGCGGGCTGCCGGTCCCGCCGTGGCTCCCGGCGGCTCTTCCCTGCGGCGGCGGGCGCTGCCCCGCTGCTCCTGGCGCCCAGCCCAGCCCCGCTCCCGGGCGCGGATGCCACCGCCGCCCCCGCGCCTGGGCTGCCGGCGGAGCGGAGCGGGGCTCGGCGGGAGCGCCCGGGGGCAGGGCCGGGCCCGGAGCGGGGGGGCCGCGCCTGGCAGCGGCGCAGGCGGCGGGGGCAGGCCAGAGACCGCGGGGACCCGGTGCAGCGGGTCCCGGTGCGGGGAGCGGGGAGCGGAGGAGGTATGAGGGGGCTCGTGGAAGAAAAGCTGCCGCGGTGGGTCACCCCCTAGCCGGCCGACAGCCACCGCCCCGCCGCGGGCCGGCCCCTCAGCTCCCGTCGGGGACGATCGCGGCGGCGGCGCGGGGGCCGGCGGGCACCTCAGGGCAGGGCTGGGCTGGGCAGGGCGTCAGGGGCCGCCGCTCCTGTGGGTGACAACTTTGTGAGAGCGGCGCAAGTACCTAGCAGTGCCCGTGTCTCAGGGACCACGGGGATGCGCACCAGCCGCTTTTGTTTGTGGCCGTCACACTTCTTTATAACTGCGTTCCTGCGCTGGCACTTCGTTTTATGCGATGCATTAAAATGGCTCTCAATCAGCTTTAGCTGAAGGCTTCTGAAATAAAATACAAAGGCGTCACGAGAAGTAAAATCCTCTACCGCTCGTCTCGGTCACGGTCAGTGGTGCTCTGAAGGGCCAGCAGAAAATACTGGTCTGCTCTCGGTGCTGTGGTGTTGCCACAAAATCCGAGAGGCACAGCACGGTTCTCGGGTTTGAATCAGTTTGGGTTGAAGGTGATGACTTTCAGAGCCGATTTTGTGACCTGGTGTTTGTGACCGAGCTGTTCTTCGGTAGTCGATTGCAGGAAACAAAAAGGTGTGAGATTTTGGGTGTTGCCACTTACTGTGTTTATAATCCGTACTTCAGAGGATGTGGGTTTATCATCTCAATAAGCATAACTTTTTCCAAAGCATAGCCTATATTCTCCTGTTTTTTATTTGCCCGTATACCTAGAAAATACAGTGTCATATTTAAGTATTGCTAAAGCTACTCAGTGTGTAGTTATCTTGAAATGAATATATGAATATATAAAGGCCATACATTATGGATACTGCTTCTGTTTCTTTGTGCTACAGAGTGCACCTTAGAAGGATTAAATTATTAAATTATGCACATTTACATTAGTGATGAAGTGTGCCTGGAACCATCCTAATCTCTTAGATGTGCCCTACAGACTTGGCTTAAAAGGGAGAAATACTGATTATTGTCTGATCATATCTTCCCATCAGAAGTAATTTACATAATGAACAAAGATCAGCACATCTTGAATCTGACCTTGAATCTTTTGCAGTTGTGCCTTTTTATGCTACCAGGGAAGTTATTCTAGGAGAGCAAAAGGAAATGTAAAGCAACAATAAAGGCCACATTCCCCTTTAAGGCTGTAGAAACTGAGTGGAATACACTACAAATGAAAACCTCCCAAGTCTTTCCTCCTATTCTCGTTGTACCCATTACATTTTTTTTCCCAAGGCTGGCCAATTATGGAACATATTGAAGTCTTAGAGAATGACTTTTCCCATAAATTGCCAGGCAATTCAGAATAAGCAGAGTATATGTAAGACTTAGGTTAAAAGCAAGAGTAAAGCTCTCCCAAGCGCTTTCCTCACTCCCTGGGACCTGTGCTGAGATCATTACATATACAGTGTTCAATTGCAGTGTGATATTTGTGGAGAAACATGAACATGATTTACTGACTGTCCCCATATATTCACAAATGGTACCATTTGGAAAAAGTGTTATTTGTGAAGGCATTTGTATGGTGTTTCCCTTTTTCTGTGGCAGCTTTTTCACATTAACAAAGATGCTACTGGCAGAATAGTTAAGGTTCATTTCTTTGCTAAGCAAAATGTAAAGCAGGAGTGTCTTTAATCATGCATGATTTCAAACCGTTTAGACTACTTAGTTTCTTTCATTTTCAAGTTACTTTGCTTCCAATACAACCCATCAAAAACAAACAAACAAAAAACAACAATAACAACCACAAACAAAATAACACAAAAAACCTAACTGAAAAACCCAACAAAAACCAAGTTCAGACCAAAACAGAAAGCCAGTAGTGGTAAAACTAGTGTTCTTTTTGTTGTTGTTGTTTTTTTGTTTTGTTTTGTTTTGTTTTTTTTGTTTTGTTTTGTTTTGGTTTTTCCCCTAATGGTAGATTTCTATAGTCAGCAGAGACACATATAATTGTACTACAACTCAAGAACAAAATAAAAAGTTTGGATACAACTGATATAAAGAGTAAACAATTAAGTGAAGTAAACTTCAAAGGGGCTGGATTAAGATAATTAGAAATAGTGAGTCTGGTTTGTAACCAACTCTTTTGCTCAGAATGAGTCAATTATTTTGGCACTCTGCCTTACCTTATTGCATAATGCTGTTTAAAGAGTGGTCACTAAAATCATGGTCACTTTCAGGACAACTATTAATTGTGAAGTAACTATTAAAAGTTACCATTTACATTTTTATTTGTAAAGACACAATCTGGCAACAAATTGCATTATATTATTACATTTTCAAATATTCTTTGTAACTAGGACTAGCTGAAAAGCAAGGCTTATGGGCTATCAGCAAGAAAAAAGTACTGTAACAAAGAAATAAGTTTTGAGTTGTGGGAAAGTGACATCAATTTCTTAGTGCAAGAAATCATGGGTCATTGTTGGTGATATGCTGTGGTGTACTGCTTCGGGGATAGCATTCTGCGCTGATACCAAGATCAGCCATCTGAATGATCTCAAAAATGCTAGTAGTGCTATTTTCCTTGAGTACAGGCCAAGTGCTAACAGATGGAAGTGAAGAGTAGAAGAGTCAGCTGGTCTGCAACAAAGTACTTGCCAGTGTCAAATAGAATAATAATTCAGAAGTTCATGAATGAGGTGCTGCTGTCAAATATGAGACATTAATCAACATTCACAAAAAGAGCCAGGTATTTAGGAAATATCTGAGTGGAGGTAACTAGGTTCCTGTGGTGGCGGACTCTTGAAACTTCTATCTAATCCTCAAGTAGGACAAGTACATAAATTCCTGAGTTTAAAGTAGAGGTTTTATTTCAGAGGCATCACAAGTTTGGGTGAAAGTTCTTGACCACTCAGAAGTCTTTCCATATTGGCAGGACTTGGTGTTTATTTCATTACTCAACCTAACTACAGATGGAAGGACAGACTTTTCTGAATTTAAATCTATTAGAAGACCTAATTCACTGTGAATTTTTGAAACTCTCAAGCACAGTTCCTTCTTTTACAACAGATAAATGAAAAAATATTGTAAAATAATGCAGTGGTGATGAGGATCCACTTTAAAGCATTAGTCTGTTGTCAGAAAAACCCACCTCTCACAAAGAAAACATGGGTGAATTTTATTTCCCCTTTAAGGATGATAACCACAATCTCTCAACTCTCAAATGACCTAATCTCTTGTCTGTGTCAGCAAACAGGATGTTTTTGTTTCAAACTAGGGGCATCTTGTGAAATCATGTTACCTATCAATAATATAATCACACATAGAAACTTGCATACACAGATTAATTGTATTAGAGGGAAGAAGTTAGACCCTCTGGCAGCCAGGAATAGCTCACATGTTTTACAATAAACAGGTAATGGAACAAAGTATACCACATTCTCAGAGAAAGGAACATTCCTCCAAATTGTGTCTCTTGGGTGACTATGACACTTCTTTTTGAAATATCCAGGTCCATTTCCTCTTTGTATAACCCCACCTGACAGGAACCAATACATACCCACATTATGAGACCGCTAGTTCTGGAGCGAGAAGTCTGATATTACTGATGAACATGTGACAAATAAGGGGGGTGAAAGAGAAAGTATATAAATAATTCATATCAAAGTTTCTGTCTTTTGAGGATCAAAGGATTTCAGGGGAACTGGAGAGTAGAGCACACAGAAAAGAGCATGTTGTGATACAATTTTTGTAATATATTGCTATTTTATTTAGGTTTGTTTTTTTTTTTTTTTTACATTTAGGTAATATAAAAGCAAGAGCAACAAAAAAAGCAAAAAAAAAACCAGGCAAAAATATCCTGGTTTTATTAAAATTGAAAATTATCATGTTTATCACACTGTGCAAACAAAGTATAGAAGGCAGTGACACGTTTTTCATATTGCAAAGACTCTCTTAGTGCAGTTCTCCATCACTGTGTGACTGAAGGGGCTGAAAAGTGCCCGGTGTCACTGTCAGAAGGAGGATGGAGCAGCTGCCAAAAGCTGTGGTGCTGCTCTCCTCTGTCCCAGCTGTGTGCTCCTGCCAGCCCCTTTGTGCCCAAGCAGTAGGCAGTCTCTTTGCTACAGAATTGGTCCTGCAGACTCAGCGGGGCAGCACAGTTTTAGGCCAGCTTAAGTAGACGTTAAACTGCCCCTTAAAAATGTCAGCTGCATACAGGGGTAATTTTAAATCCATTTGTGAGTACCTCAGATGCCACATATGAAGCAAATGGGACTATTTGTACTTTATTAGCATTTTAATCAAACAATCTTCAATGGAAGTGGTTTAAAACCATCAGGGATGATGATGCTGTGTACAGTGGTGGGATCTCAAGAGGGTTCTCAGCAGTTGGTCAGAACAGCACAAAGCCAGATTCTTAGAGTATCAAATTCATTGGAATAACATCTGTGTACATCTACATCGAAGCAAATGTTTCACTATGAAAACTCATCAGCAGGCAGAGAAAGAAGATTAATGTTGCAAATGTTGTATTTATGGAAGCATTTAAGTATTCAAGGCTTGCTGATTGTGTTTTTCAACCTGCTAGAGACTGACAATTAAGCACAGTATGTAGGTAAATTAATCATAACACAAAACCCAAAAGATTGCAAGAAGAAAGAAGTCTCCGTTTCGTTGACCCAAGGTCTGGACAATCTATGAAATTCTTGACATTTAACTCTCCACTGCCAAAGAAAACCCAGAAAAACAAGCTAACATAAAAACTCAACGCTTAGGTTTACAAGGCATTAGGTTTTGAACCTCAGTGGGGTACATTCGCCAGACATATGCATAGTCAAATAAATGCTGCAATTTGGACCAGAGAAAAACTTAAGGTTATAATCTTCTGGGTTAGATAAGGTTTATATAATATTGCTGTAAGTAGGGTTCTACCCTTGGACTGCAGGCAGAGGTCACGTGAAGAATCAATGCATGGAAGCATATCTCTCCATTGATTTTGGTGTCAAAGTAACAAATATTGGTAACAAATCCTTTTTTATTTTTTTCATTCATTTCAGCTGTAGTTTTGCAATCCTAATATAAGCCCCATCAATGATGTGCATGCCTTTCTCCTGACTTCATAAGCACTGTATTTGGGCCTAAATCCCAGTACCTCATCACTGGGGTCCTTTCACCAGCAGTTATTAATATAGTATTCTTACTCTCTAGCAACCATAAATTAGAACTAGCCCAAAGGTATTTTTAAATATATTGTCCAGCCCATGAAGAATATATATGAAAAATGTTCTTACTGGACAAGCAGAACCTACAGAGGCAGCAATTAAATCACAAGACTGAAAACAAAAACTCATGATCTACACCATTGTCTCCAAATTATATGATTAAGGAGATACTAAATTATACATTATAGTGAAAAGGTACAACTCCAAATCTTAACTAAGCATATTTTTTTTCAGTTCTATTCATTATACTATTGTAGAGGCTTATATTTAGCATCTTTAGAAGCATTGCAAAACAGGAAAGCTACAGATTACAACCCATATGGGTATGCTCAGGTTGGCAGCAGTGATTAATAGTTTCTCCTGGGTTTGCTTTTTATAACTTAAACAATATTTAAGACAGATATTAAGATGATTTACGTAATCAAGAATTCGAACACTGCATTTACTTGAACAAAGAGTAGTATATTATAAGGAATGTCAGACAAAGGAGCATGTATTAGTTCAGTCATTATCACTGGGAAACAAGCAAGGTCTCAGGTTAAAATGGGGTATCTCAGTTTGCAGCACAGCATCCTGAATTCAAATTATACTTAACCCATTCTGCCTACACATCCTAAGTGACTTTATGTCAATAAAGGCCACATTCATCCACCTCAGTGGGATATATTAGTTTGCACAGTCCTATGAGATTTAATTAAATGACTATGAAGTTCTCTTTAATGGAATAGTATGTTTCTATAAGATTTTTAACATTGATGAGGCAACCTGCAACTCTTGTCATACCTGGTTGACTATTCCCATCTCCCCCTTTTCCAAGGATTAAATACCTGTGATGAACCAGGTAAGGGGACTGGTTTTGCAAAGATCTTACTAGTTTTCAGCTAGAAAATCTCCCTTAGTTTAGATCACCTGGCATAGCCAATAATATATCTGAAGATAGGAATTAGTAAAGAACACATCTTTGGAGATTATTTTAAGGTAAACAATTTTGTAACTTGGTTGAATCCTTCCACTGTTAATTCTGATGTTTTGCTCTGTAGGAGGAGAGGTCTGGAATGCTAAATATTTTTAATCATCCAAAGGAGCCTGAAAATTTTGAGTGTCAGGAAGTAAAAATGTTGAAAATATAGACTATCAAACCTTTGAAGTAAGAACTCATTGTTGCAAATACTTTTCTATGTTATCGTAAAAATTACATTATCAAATTCTTAGAGTTACCAGTCAATTTTAACATTTGTTTTGCTGAATGTGAAGTAGATTGTCACTGGGCTTCTTTGAGTCGTGCCAGAAAAATGGTGCAGAAATATTAACAATATTAACAGTCTACCAGTACATATACCAGTGACATAGGCTGGATTATAGACAGCACCCTGACTCTTACAACCTGGAGCACAGGGTGTGCATTAAATTCCATTGGATTTCACCCAGATCATTCAAAGATTAAATTTGGGGAATTTTCCACTTTTATTACCATTTTCCCCACTAATATATTTTGGCCTGTAGGTTTCTTTTAATGTATTGTTTCCATCTGTTATTCTGAGTACCTTTGTTAGCTT
The DNA here is from genome assembly GCA_013398595.1 of Tychaedon coryphoeus. NCBI lineage: Eukaryota > Metazoa > Chordata > Aves > Passeriformes > Muscicapidae > Tychaedon > Tychaedon coryphoeus. The sequence continues at coordinate 3,473,893 of WBND01000007.1, read as the reverse complement.
TTTTTTTTTTCCTTTGACTTGTAAATGCTACCAGAGAGACCGATTATGTCTATATAACACTGTGAACCTCTGCACACAGGTACCCAAGCCAGCTGTAACAAGCTTAGCTAACTGGAATAGATAACATGCTCTATTAATGAAACTGTTCCTCCTGGGATATAAGCTGATACATCAAAAATTAGACTGAATATTACTTCAGGGAAGTGGATGGTTCTTAGCTGCCCCATGTTAAAGAGAAGACTCTTATTTAAATTTTGGAGGATAAAGTTAAGATGGATGCAAGTTAATCAGTCTATAGATCCCTACACAGAGAGGTCACACTGGAGGGTTTATATATTAATAGCAAGAGGAATGAAATTATCAGATAGCTGAAACCTGAAGCTTGAACTTTAATGATATATGAGTTTTAAATTATTAACAGTGTTTGTAATTAAGACTGGAAGAGGTTTTCAGAATATATGATGGATTAACTGTAATTGAAGTCTTTAATTAAGACCAGATGTACTTCTCAAAAGATATTGTCAAATTTGATGCTAAAAGAACTATCAGGAGAAATTCAAAGGCCTTAAAATATTAATTTTTCATCACATCAAACTTTCTTTTACAACATTCATTCATCTAGAAAAGTGGAAAAATACAGTGGACATTTATAAAGGTCATATAAATAGGTTTCTTATAATGGTAATTGAATTACTTTCTCTTCTGCCAACATAACTGGTTTAGGAAGCAGCTTGAGACCTCTCAGGAACATAAGACAAAAATTAATTTTGCCACTTCCAAGTGTGGGGTGTCAAGTATGGCAGTAAAAGAAGACACAGGGAGAAGAAGTAGGGCTGAAACGTGACAACAGAATTTCATGTCACTCTTACTGCCTCTTTTCTCCTTCCCTGCTTCTGCACAGCATTAACTCCTAGCCATACACCCTGATCTTATATTAGCCAACTAATGTGTCTTTCCAGACTTGTAGCATAGCTGTAGGAAAAACGTAATTAAGGATCTTCTTAAAGAAGATAATTAAAATATGGATATTTTTCCTGTCCATTCCAGTTTTACTGCCTAGGCAAATGCCTCTACTTCCAGTGTCCAAAGTTGGCCCTGACAATACTAGTGATTCACTAATTTCTCTTGGGTTCATTCAGAATCCCAGCTTAGTGACCATTATGAGGGTGTCCATAACAATCTGCAGTATAACTTCAACAATTAATTTGTTGCATAAATACTTTGTTTTGTTTAGGGGACTTTATGAAGTTACAAACATCTATATGGAGGTGGTGTATGTCAACTAACAATTTTTTTCTACGTAATGCATACAATAGATATCCTTGGCATATGTGAACAGTATTATTTTGACTCACAGGAATGAAGTATTTACCGAAAGAAAAATGCACTCAAGAGTGCTTTCTAAATAGCACTACTGAAAAGCAATAAATGTAAGAACAAAAAAAATATTCATCCATTTAACATGAGATACTTGCCGTCACAAATGCTTCAAAGAAAAATTCAGCAGTTAGCATATTTCTAGCATTTTTTTCATTTCCAGAAGACATGGCAGTTGATAGATTTCTTTTCTATCTAATTGTCAACATGGAGCCTTCAGTTTCAAATATTTTCCCCTTTGCTTTTCTAATGCAGAAAAAAATCTTCAGATCATTTGTAATACATTTACAATCACAAGAGCAGCAAGCAAATACACAGACAAAGCCTGTCAAAAACCAAAATGAGTTCAATTGCATGTGCTGAACTATGCCTCACCCATAAAATGGGATTGCCTTTGGTAGCCAGGAAGACTCTATGGCCGTTCTTCTTTCTCACAAATCCACACTGTTTTGCAATATGCCCTATCCAAGTTCCAGCTATTACAGCCCAGGGCTCATTAGGCTTGTGACAGATAGGTAGTGCTCCTGCCTAGAGTTGCAAAGAAATTACTGAGAATTGTTCCAAATTTTCCTGACACATCTCTGTAGAAGTAAACTATTTATTGATATCACTGATCAGTAGGATCTAAACATTTGAGGCAACATATCAAATCTTCTGACATTGTGACAATAACTGAGCAAATTTCTAGTCATCTTAGCACTTATATTCCTCATCCTCTTGGTGGTTCACTTGTCAGGAGCAAGGTGCCCAACCTTCTCTTTACCTCCAATTCCTTAGCAACCTAATGAATAAGAAAACAAAATATTTCAGGCTGCTGCTAAATTAGCATGAAGGCTTTGGATGCAGTAGAAAATAGCAGAAACCTCTTCAAGCAGTTTTTCTATCTTTGTTCTACCATAGAATAAACCTTTTTTTAGGCTTCAACACGTTAGGTTGCCTGGGAACATCAAAGAGGAAAAATTAAATAAAAATATGCATTATTTCCATAATCAGAACATGTATTACTAAAAATATCAAAAAACCAAAATACTTGCCTTCAAAATACAGTAAAAAAAATCAGAAATTACCTATTTAATTATGTCAAACATTAGACAATATTAATATTTCAAAGAAAATTCAGTTTTTGTTTTAAACTAGAGGACTTTCCTCAAACCTTGATGTATTAAAATTTATTTCTGCATCTGAAGGCCTGCTCTAAAAAAGGGGGGGGGGAAAGCAAATAGGAAAGGATGCTGACAGATATGTCTCCCAAGTCATCTATCTCAGAACATGTTAAGCAGTGTACAATAAACACCTCTTTCACTCTGTCGGAGAAGCCTAGGCAGCAAGTTGAGATACAGGTTACTGGTTTAGATATGTGGGTTTAGATGGAGATGAATCCATCTTGTTCATCTTGTTCCTAGTCTGGCACTATCTGAAATTAAGAAGAATCTTATTTTCTGCTTCCCAGATATTAAATTAACTCCTTGGTCATTAACAGTGAAACAAATCAATGTCTATTTCAATCTTGTGATATTAACATTTGAAATGTATAACATCCTTCTAGAAAAAACATATAAAAGACAAAAAATGTGTGCAAAGATGCAAGCTAGTCTTTAGCAGTGGGATTTCTGTAGTATCAGAGGTTTGGTGAAATAATACCATATATCAGTCATACACTGTGCAATATTTTAAAGGTTTTCTTGACATGCTGCAGCAAAATTATTTTAAAAATGGAGGAGGAAGACAAATATGCTGCCATAAAAGTAGTCTTTTTTCATCCTCACAATAGCATGAGACTACACTAAAAAGAAATAAAATCGTGCTGATGTAATGTGTTACCATCATCATCATTATTTTAAAACATAGCTTTATTTGGGGCTGTGAGATTTGCTAAGTACCCTTCAGTGACAGCTCTATAAACCCATATGAGAAAGAGGCAGGAAAAAGAGGAGGTAAAACGTTGGAAAGAATTCTTTAATAAAAATGCTGAATTGTAGGGGAGACTACAGTAAAAATCAGTTATAATATATACAAACAAAGCTGTATGCAGTTAAATTTATCACTTGATTGCTTTAAATATAGGACATTTTTGTTCACAAGAGTGTAGGTGACAAATCTCCATTACCTGTGGATTTTGTTTGACTCAAACTGAGAAGCAAGGGTAAATCATAGTTTTCTCAGTATATGTGAAATGAAAAAAAAACAAACAATCAAAACCAAAAACTAAACTATCAGCCTTCTTCATAGACAGGTTTCTCTGCTTTTCAAGTTGAGTACCACTGAGAGAAAGAAAAGTAAGGTAGAATAATCAACAAAATATTGTTATTAATTACATTGACTTGTCCAGTCAGCTCTCTGAAGAGCACTTTTGTATTTTTTATCCTGAAATTCCAACCAGAGGGCAGAAGCAGAGAGTTTGCTATAATGTTTTAAAAGTGAATTGCAATGGCTTTCCTGAAGTGGAGCTTGTTTCTGTTTATCCCCGCTTATGCAGAGGCTTTGGTATCGCTAGAGCTCTGTCTTGGTAAGGATTTATTAACTACACTGCAGTTTTATAGTGGAATTTGAAGCATTCTAATTTAACACAGAAATTAATCCAATTTAGTCTATTATTGAAATATTTTCCAGAGGGTTTGTAATGTGTGGATATAAGGGCACAAAGCCAAGTTCCTTTCTTCCTGAAGATGGATATTGTTGAGAGAGAGCATTTCTCTAGCCTTCATAGTAAATTTACAAGCAGATATTGGAGAAATTTGCAGCAATTTTATGATTTTTTTTGCACATAATTTCTTTCTGGAAATATATGTCTAAATATCTATATCAAAATTTTCCCCGTACGTTTTACTCTAGAACCAAGTGTGTCCTGGTGTTCCAAAATGACTTCTGAGGTATCCCAGATAAGATATGGTCATACATCAAAAAGAAGAGACTACATTAATCACTTTCAAGAAAACAAAATCCACAATAAAAGAGTGGTCACTATGTATATATATATATGTATATGTATTTAAATTACTTCACCAAGCTACACACAGATTTTCCTTCTTTATTCCTGCCATGGGGTTTTTCTGTCAAACTCATTACTCTATTGTTTTGTTAGAAATTTCCCAGTCTTGTTTATACATTTGGTAATCAATGTCTGAAATGTTCTCCATAATGCTGCGCTGGGTACCTCAGAGCTTTCAGTCTAAAGGCTAGGATCTGCATTCAGACAGCAGTAAGCACAAGAGCAAAACGATGGCATTAACTAGCATAAGGAAAAAGGGATCAGATGCTGACAAAATATTCCATTTCACAATTAATGTGTTTTTAAGTTTTCTCTTGCATGGAATGGGTTTGTTCTTTCCTGCCCCTCCACCCCCACTAGAGAGAAAAACATGCTATGGCATGGTGTGGAGATAAAGTAGTTTTTATTCCAGTTTCATAGCTCTTGCCTAACCTCTTGTCTTCTGTTCCTCAAGGGTCCTATTTTCCAACATAATAACATCTGCTTTTTGTTTCTTGACCTTGCACTCTCCCACTTTCCCTCTTTCCCTCCAGGCTATTCACTTATTTCCATACCACTTCCTCCTCCTCAGCAGGACATCGGCAGGGGGAACTGCAGGTTAAGCAGAAGGCAGAAGCTCTGTGTTTGTAGTCTTGATTTTTATTTGGCAGACAAACTTCTGCCCTTGCTCCTTTTACTGCGGAAGCTAAGTGCTATGCAGTTTCAACTTAATATATGAAAAATCCATTTTTTACAATTGTTTTTGCTCATGTTTCTCCTGGCCCCTGTAAGCTTCGTCTAACCTTTAATTCCCATGTGAAATGACACAATAATCATACTAGACCGAGAGCACCATCTCAGCCCTGGTGAATTCTGCTTCTTTGTTCAAAGGAAAGGAAATGGTAGAGTTTTATAACGGACTTCTTTAACTTTTTTTTTTTTTTAAAGAAAATATGCTATTTTAGCTTAAAATTCACCCAATATACGCAGCCTGAGCAGAGACCTCCCATACATGCCTTTCAGTGCTGAGGTTTAAGTTCAGTGATTATGAAAAAGTGAAGATAGAGTTTTATAGAAACAAAACCTCACAGCAATTAAATACAATTAAATGGAGATGTAACTGTTTTAGTGTAATGAATTAATTTGAACTTTTCTCCACTATTCTTTTTCTACAGATTAAATTGCGTATTACTTTAGGGTCCTTCAGCTTCAATAGCTGTAGGGATAAAGCTGGGACCTGATTAATTTTTGCTTGGCTTTTTTTGCTTTTTTAAAATGTGGATGCAAGACAATAAAAACTTGTCAGTTGTCTACAGACAAAATGCAAATTTACAGGAAAGTCATTTCAAGAAACTCTCGTTTTCTTTCACAAGAACCAAAAAAACAAAAACAAGCAAAGAGAAAACAGTTTTCTCAACCAGTTATAGACCAACTTTTGCTCATTGTAAGGGGATTTATTTCTACCTCACAACATCTAATGGTAGGATAAGTAATTTATTTCAGACTGTTGTGAAGTTTATAGGTGTTAGTGACAATAATGTATGTTCTAGTGTGCTTGTTATGTGTTTTGCGTTATCAAGTTCCTATCTAATAGGTGCAAGCAAAGGGACTGTATTTAATAAATTATGTAGTAAAAAAGGAGAATATGACCAAAAATTGCATGATAAATTAGATAAAGTTTTAACTAAACATTATCTTTCTTCCTTGTCTTCCATTAACCTGGCTGAATACTTTGTCCCTTGTTCCAAGGTAAATACATATCTGACAAAGCAACATTTCCAGAATTTTTGGTTGAATTTACAGTCCTAAATGAAAGGAAGATGATAAGCATAAACAAAACTGTTTATCAATGCTTTTCATAACAAAAACTTTCTTTCTAACAATTTGGGAACTGCTTGGAAAAACTTTCCTTGATCTTTCCTTGATTTTCCTAACAGAAATAATTAAAATCTGAGAATTTGTGTCTCAAGCTGTGCTTGATTGATTGATTTTTAAATAAAAAAGGGAAATCTTTTACTTAGCATGTAATAACTGTTAAAATTGGAACAGTCTATGTCATCATATTTATATTTAAATATGTGTGTTTGAGAGGTAGATGGATGCTCAAAATGCAATCTAGTTATTCATCTGAAGGCTGTGAGAATACTTATAGATATATAGAAAAAAACACTCCCAATTTAAAAATATAAATATTTTGTACCATATTCCTTAAGAATAACAAGTATTAGTAGGCGTCTAGAAATTAAGTGTCTTTGGACATCCATTGTGTAATACAACTTAATTGGTTATGAGTCAGATATAATCATCAAATTTTCAAAATCTTGCTAATAGGGGAATCAGGAACTCCCTAAGTGAAGATGAATGTCTACAACCCTTAATCAGCTTTAGAAATTGCAAGATCAGGTTTATGTTCCAAATGACTAGCACTACATCATGTTGTCAATGCTGATAGGAAATTAATGCTTATGACCGTTCTTTTTGACTGTATATCTCAGTTTTCTTAAGAGCTCTGGAGAAAACCAGCCTTGCTCCTGGTGTTGCCATTGAGGAATCAAATGTCCTGGCATGTCAGGAGCACCCACTGTGTGTAGTCAGGCAGCCAAACCAGTAGGAGTATTCCCCACTCATATGTATGACAATTTCTGGCAATGTCCATAACAGCTTCCCTAGAAATGCATTCCCAAGTAGCAACAGGAAAAGGAAGCCTGGGTCTTCAAGGATCTTTTCCCAGATCAATCATCTTAGCTTTGCCCTTTTCCTCTGCCCTTTAGCTTCTCTGTGGCAGAACAGCAAAATTCAATTTTGCCTGCCCTGCTGAGAATTCATAGTCTGCTCTGAGTGCTAAGCACATTCATGAAGAATAGCACCAAAGTATTGAACCAGTGCATAATGAGTCTTTCTAATCATGCCCTTGCCCTTCATTTCCAATAGTCAACAGCTCTCAGAATTGTGAAGTGTACAAACACGTGAAGAGCTTTCCATAATTTATTTGTGTCTGCTGTGAATAAAAAAAAATAATGTGACATCTCCATGGTGAACAGATATTGCCCTTTTTCATTAGTAAAATATTTCCAAAAGGTTAATTAAAGAAAAAGAAAATGCAGTTCAGCATTTAGACACTGTATTAATTATGACATTAATTACATCTTAGTGATCAGGGTCTGTAGCATTTCTGGGGGATTAATGACCATCTGGGAGAGTTCAGAGCCCAAGTCTTTTCCACAAGTCATTTATTCCATCTATTTGTTTATTTTCTAATAAATGATCCAGAGTTAAGGTCATTACTGAGAGGTCACTTGTATAAAATGAATTGTAATAACAAAAACCTCCATCTTGTTATGTTTTTATTATGGAATGTTTATCCAAAGCAAAATATATACTGTATCTTTATCAATGCTGCTACTTCTGACAGCAAATATTTGATATGGTAGGAAAGAAATTACATAGATAAATTTTGAAACTCATTTTTGTTGTCACACAAAGAAGACTGTAAAACTTTTTTTCCTTCCTGGTCACTCTGAGAAAAAGTGGGAAAAAAAGTAAAAATCTATTCCTGAATTTTTTGCAATCAGCCTTCTTGTCCTTTTATGTACATGGAAAAAATTCAAAAAGCTAAAATCCATAAACTCATTAAAAAAATTAAGTCATCTGTGGGGGGAAAAAAAAAACAAACCAAAACCAAGCAAAAATCCATCAACGTATCTCTCCAAATCACTTATTTTTCCAGTTGGCTATCCTGCAAACACATCCTGTAATATGAAAATCAATTATAGTTTTCTAGATTGAATGCATGCATATCAAGGTGAAGCCTTTACTGAGAGCTCTGGGGTCACAAAATCCACTGTCAGGAAATTATATCAAATGGAAAAGAAGGCATAGCAGCATTCACTGTCACAAAATTACCAATCTGATAAATATTTGTGAGAGACACTGCTCCTCACACCAAGTGATTTTGTCAATTTGTAATTTCAGCTTTCTTAGGTAAAAAGCTAACATGATTATTTTCTAAAATTTAGTCTTATAGTCATCGCAATTTTTTTGTTGAAATTATTTTGTTTTTGAATCCTGCGTGATGGTAGGTAGGATTGAGAGACTTGATGTTTCATTGATAATGCCTTGATGCTTTTCTTTAAATTTAATCTTACATAATTCTTAATTATTACATAGAGCTTTACATTCTCATTTTCCATTCATTTCTGGAGGTAAATTTGTGCATTTGTTTTCCTCTGTAGTTATATGTTGCTCAGGTCCTGTCTTTCCCTGTCCTGCTGTGTTTTTGAGGCTATGTTTGCATCATGACAGCAGGAATTTCTGAGATTTCCTGTGATAGTTGCAAAAGTGAAAGCTTGGAGTAGTAGCAAGATGACGGGATTTGTAAGGCAGCATTTATTTGGTTTGGGATAGGGCTGTGCAAATAGGGCTTTTTCACCTTTCACAACTGAGCCGTCTGTATGCCTTCACTGACCCAGTGGCTATCATGATTTGGGAATCTGTTCCGCCAGGAACTGTTCCCTGATGCATAATTGGCAGTAGCCATTTCTATTAGATAAGATTCAATGATATTTAGATTTGTATGTAAATTCAGTTGATAACAATGGGCTCAAAAATGTCCAGGTACTTAATATTTGATTAACTATTGTTTAATAATTAACTAATGTTTTAATAATTGATCAGAGGAGATGATTTGAGCAAAAAGAATAATATGTGAACAACAGTGGAAAATAGGTAATGTCTCTTGACTGTAGTCAGTGTTAGGGCCTATGACAGTGCTTGAATGTGTGCTTGTTCCCTTTATTTATTTTCTTTTGTGTTTCTTAAAAGGATTCCATGAATACGAAATAAGCCTCCTTCATATCAATCAGAAAACGTTTTTAAAAATGAGTTGACAGAGTTCAGAGCTCCTCAGAGGCTGAACTATTTTGGCTTCAGAGATAGTAGTAATGAAGCTTGAAATTCAAACACTGCATTAAAATATTGTGGAGTCTCCCACCTTTTCCACGTTTTCTTCGTCTCTCTTTTGCACAGCAACTTTCTCTGCTGTGATTCCAAGTCTCTTTGCAAGCAGGGTTTTGTTTCTGTAAGCTGCTATTATGGTCTGACAAGCCAAGGGAAGCTGTCAGATATTTTACTTTGATGCCATCCAGATCCAAACAGAGGAAGCCTTCGGTACAAACATATCATTATCATTTCCTTGCTGCCCTTTGTCAGTGGTTGGTATATATGCTAGTCAAACTAAACAAACAGAATCTCATCTAGTTTTCTCTGTTTGTTTGTTTGGGGTTTTGGGCTGGAGGGGGTTTGTGGTTGTATTGTTTGTTTTGTTTCGGGGTTTGTTTTTGCTTTTATTTTTTTTTTAATTTCCTTTTCCAATAATAGGCGAGAAAGAAGTATTTATTTGCTCTTTTGTTCATAAAATTGTAGTGGTTAGAATATATTGCATGTTGGGTCTGATGATGAGTCTTCTAAAAATCAAATATTACTGTTTTAATTTTCTCAGACTTACCCAAGTTTTTAGAATATATTTGCAGAAATTGTATATTCAATTGTGATTAGTTTCTGGGCTGAAGAACGGACACAATTTCTCTGTGCTTTCTGTTTAGTTTTCATCTTGTGTCTATAGATACCTGGTTGTATGCTGAATCCAGATTTTACAAGGAATTGTGTTTAGGATCTTATGATATTTTAATGTACACATATAGTTCAATGTATCTTTGTTACTTGACGAGTCCCATTACATTTTAATTCTTTCCCCAAAGCTTATCGTAAAAATAAAATGAACAGCAGCAACAGTTAGCTAATAACTTTTCAAATAAATTTTTGGTCAAATAAACTTTTCAAATAAATTTGTGGTCAAATAAATTTTTGAAATCAAAAGAATGGAATTTGTTGTTTTTCAACCCACTGCTTTGTCTCTTAGGTGTTGTGGCCTGCTTTTTTAAAATATACATCTGTACTAGGTCAAAAAAACAAAAAAAACCCAAAAAAAAACCCAAGCATAAAACCAGAATCAACCTCCAAAAAAAGCTGTTTGAAAAAACATNCCCAAGCATAAAACCAGAATCAACCTCCAAAAAAAGCTGTTTGAAAAAACATTAGTTTTGTAGTTAAACACAGAGACAGGAAATGCAGTTTGTTGTTTGCTTCTGCAGTCTTCATTCAGTCTATATTTGCATCCCCTTTTAGGTACTCGAGTGATTAATATGTTCCAATAAAAAATATCTTACAGAATGATGTCAATAGAAAGTTCATATTGTGCTTGCACCCAGAGGTTTATTCAGCCAGTGTAAAATAACGTCCAGTATTTCTGAATTTCAAGTACTTTTCTTGCAGCCTGAGTTGCAGTGATCCAAGTGTTGCATTATGAGCTGACATAAACCCATAGGAATGTTCCCATCTGTGTTTTCCCCACAGAAGGGAAAATCTCTGTTAAGGAAGAAGCACTGTGCAAAGAGTCAAATGGTCTGTTCTATATCTGCTAATAAACCTCCTCAGAGAGAGAGAGGTTGCTACTGCTTCTATCACACTGGAAGGAATGGTGAAGGAATGTTTGCCCTAACAAAATCCCTCTGAGTCACTCAGAGCAGCCCACTGCTCCTTCTGCCTCCTGGAAGGCAGAACCTGAGGGACTTGTGGCACTTATAAAACACCTGACTGTTCCTGAAGCTGGGAACCATTTCTGACGTAAATAATATTCTCTGGGATAAATATAGTTCAGCTTATTAGTTCTTAAAAAAAGAAAAATACAATCAAAAAAATCTCCATCATATCCTATAACGATAACGCCTTATAGCACAGGCTTTTGCCATATAAGATACATGACTGACTATATTGGTTGACATCCAAATACTGTCACAAGAGGAAGAGATTCTGCTTAAGCCACAGGCATTGAGCTGATTCTTTCACAGCATTGTTCGATGCCTCATGACTCTTCCTAGGATGACACGCTGCTGCAGCTATATGGGTTAGCAGGATAATCCTGTCTAAAGTGAGTATCCTTTATTACTTTCAGACCAGCCAGAATGTTTGGGATAAATGCAGGTTAGAGAAAGGCTATAACACATTTCACCCATTCACATCACAACAAAAAGCCAAGCAGAACATCTTTAGTTGAAAAAAATCTCATTTGGTTTTGACAGAAATAGAGTTAATTTTCTACTTTCTAACTTGTGCTTTGTTTTGGACTCAGTGTGAGAATAATGCTGATAACACACTAATGTTATGGTTGTTACTAAGTTGTGCTCACACTAAATCAAGGTTTTTTCAGTGCCACATGCTGTCAGTGAAGAAGTGCACAAGAAGCCAAGATAGAGCATGGCCAGGATAGCTGATCCAAATTGGCCAAGGGAGTATTCCACATTACTGAATGTCGTGCTCAGTGTACAAAATGGGACAGATGACCAAGACCCACTGATTTCTGCTCAGGGACAGGCTGAGTGTCAGTCAGTGTGTGGTAAGCAATGATATTGTTCATCACTTGCATAACGGTTTTGTTTTTGTTTTAACTTGAGTTTTATTTCTCTCCCTCTTTTTCTAATATCAAGTTTAATTAGAACTGGTTTTAGTAGTAGGAGTAGTACTTCATTTCAATTATTAAAACATTCTTATCTCAAGCCCTGTATTTTACATTTCTCAGATTCTGCTTCCCTTTCTACCACTGGATGACTGCCTGTCTGTATGGTACTGAATTGCCAGTTGGAGTTAAACCATGATGTAGGGAAACTCCTTATTTTATCAAATCAAGTAGATACACTGAATTTCTCACAAGAAGTCTTTAGAAAGTATTTTTTGACCAAAAGGGTTTCTTCCTAACCAAAAGAGTTGTCTCTAGCATCAATTAAGATCCAAGCACTATCACAACAGAATATCGTTTGCCCTTAAAGAAGTGACTAGACAAAGGTTTTCACTAGGTCAATATTTTAGAGACAGCAATTAAGAATTGTTTGTTTTCCTGGTAGAAAAACTGGCATAAAAATGCCTTTAGATCCCATTTGTGCTAGTTTTTTAATACATCAGGGTAAATAAAAAAGTAAGATCAAAATTCTTACAATATAACTGTTCCAAATGATCGACAGCAAGGGAATGCAAAAGGTTTGCATTATTCTTTAGCCTACGGTTTACTATCAGTGAATATTTCTAAACTGTGATATGAGCCAAAGTCCCTCATTAGAGAGCTGAAGACATGTAGCTTGCCTTTGTGAAAGACATCAGCTGCTTATCTGGGAAAAGAAGAGCTTGGAGTCTGAAACTGTAGAGTATAAAGGGAAAAAAATGTGACAAATATCCAGAAAAAAATCTACCTTCTCTATATTTATCTAATATTTATGCATTTTCCAAAAAATGTTTACACTGGGAAAAACTGCCATGTCCTGCAATAGGCAATTAAAGAAAACAAATAGAAAAGATGATACCTGCAAAATGGAAAGATATACCTAGCTGCAGACAGTGACAGCAGTAGAAATAATTCCAGCTGACAGTGGCTGATGCCAAAAACTTTGAGCTTGCAAGTCAACTTTAATGTCAACATTTCATATCTTTCTGTGCCACTTCATTAAAGAAAAGGTATTTTACCGGATGTGTGCAGTCACATGTTTTTGCCTTATTTTTTGGAAGATTGATATTGAGATTTGCAGTAGCTCCCTCTCTCAAATCACTTCAAATCACAAATTCCTTAGAGGGTGAAGAGACTCTCTGAAATGCACAGAGCCCAGACAATGCTGTCAGCTAATTCTGAGAAGCAGCCAAATCGTTGACATTGGTTCTGCATTAATAGAACTCTGTGCTGTGTTGAACATATGCTTCTCAACAGGCAGTATAGTACTGCTTACAGCAAAGGCATGGTGCAATTATTTGCAGAACTTTACTTTTGCCCAGAAGAAAACATAGGATCATTCTGTTGTTATCCAAAAGAATTCTGAGGTTCCAGCACTATAAAAATCAAGCTGTTTAATTGCCCTAATACAGGGCAGCATACTACAGATTTAGAATCTTAATTTTAGGTACACATTTAAGCCTCCTGACTTCCTTTATTCAATTTACTGAAGGTTTTTAAATGCTTTCTAGAAACTGAGATCCAAAGTTTCTGAAAGAACGTACCAACATATTGTAAGGTCTAAGTAACTCAAAACCCATTAAGCCATTTAAAATATTCTAAGTACATAGAAGCAAAATCTATGTGAACCTTTTTGTTTAATTTATAAAATAGGTTTAATTCACCTTAACAAGCAAAACACTGACAATTCTGTCTTCAGTTACGAAATCCATATTCCCAAAGCAGACACCTGACTCCCTAGTTTAGATAATATTAGTATGACTTTTCTCCTCTGCAATCTCTGCCAAAGAGTTTTATTGTCATTCTTGCAGCTTTGTTTTTATTTGCTTGCTTGTTTGTAATTATTTCTTAATATTCCCAATACAACCTGTGATTGCTGTACCTGTCTTAGAAGCAGCTGCAGATATTAAAATACATCACAACACATAGCCTGCTGTGCACAACCTCTGTAAGGAAGGATTTGGCTTAAACGAATTCTTTTGTTTCTTGATGATAGAAGCGCCTCACTTTGTTATGTGTTTGAGGATGTGGTATGTCACTGAGGATTTAGAAACCTCATTTGGATTCTGGAATCTTTATTTCCTTTAGCAAGAGTAGACAGTCCAGCTTCCTTTCAAACCACCATGGTGAGAGGTCTCCTCAGAGGATAAAAGCACTCATTCAGAATGTTGTAAATGCTAACTAGTTGTTTCCTTTGTCTAAACAGATATGGATCTGTAGTTGTACCCTCTAGGGAGACTATCTAATCAGTAAAGAATGGGGCCCTCAAGCCCTTTTTTTCGAGGTTCATGGGGCAATTTTAAGAAAGGAGGTAAAAGAATGCTTAATTTATACTTGAGAAATTTACAGTTGAATAGAGAAACCTCTTTTACTTCTTACATTGATTAGTGTTAATAGAGAGGATTCTCAGGTGCAAATATTTAATGCTTTTTTACAGATAGGAACCAGAATCTTGCACCAGCTGCTCTTGATTTTCTGTCTCCTTCCAATGCCCACTGCTAGTCCAATTAATTAAAATTCCTCCTTTACCTTTCAATTCCAGCTTACTACCCATACTTATGCTCCTGCCCATAAAATGAGTGAAAGCTTCTAGGCATTTCATAATAGGCAATGGAGGTGCAGAAACTGACTGACTGAGGGTTTCAGGACCTCTTACATGAATACACACAGTGAATACCTTAATTTGTGTATTGAAGGGAAGTGCACGTTACGAAGCTGTTTCTTTCTTAACAGCAAACTAGGTCATGACTTCATCCTCTTCTAGTTACTTGAAGGTATGAAAGAGCATTTCTTCTTCTATATCTAGAAAAAAACAAGCACTAAACTTTAAATTGCTGAGAGTCTAATTTGACATCTGGCCAAGGAAGCACTTTCTTATCCTGAAACATGGGAACACTACATCAGGAAAACATTTTGAATGTCCATATCAAGCCCAAGAGGATGTCTATCCCTATTTAAGCCAGGATATCCTGCCCAAATCCCTGCTCAGTGGTAACAGAAAGTGATTTCAATCAATCAATCAATCAATCAATCTGACTACAAGTCGATAAATACTCATAAGAAATACTCGTAAAAAAGCAGCAGCAATCCAAATGCCATTATCACAATCTTGCTATGGTGACCCATGGAAAGTGGCCATGCAGCTTGTATAAAATGAAACACCAATTGCACATCTGTGCAATTTTTTTTTTTTTTTAATTGGAGTTTTGAATTAGAAGTGTCTTTCTCCACTGGTTATCCCGTGCTGGTACACATTAATTTCTGTACATCTGGACACACTGATTGTTACAGAGACAATGCGGATTTAAAGTTTTAAAGTTTAAATGCTTGAAATTTTCCAGACATCTGAGAATTTCTCAAGGTCCATTAAAATAATGAATGTGTTATTTTGTGAAAACATCTTCTCAGTCCTTGTGCTTATATAAGAGATTGAGCAATATATATCAGGCAAAATGTCTAGATCATGCAAGCACTCAGGTATAGGATCAGATATTGTGTTATTCATCACATTCAAAAATGAGACAATTCTCCATATTCAGAATTCTTGTTACTTCAGAAATCTCCATGCCAAAATCTAGACTTTGTTTTCCAAAAGAGTCAGGGTTAGGAAAGTGTTGAACAAGGATTAAAATAATGAAAATCTGGAGTCAAGGGATATGGGACCATCACTCCTAACTTACGTTCTTTGAGGTCTAAGTTCTTTTATCTTCACACAGAGCAATGCCTAAATTTATTTTTAACTTTAGAAGGTGTTAATATTTTAATCTAATTTCCATTACATTTTCATATCAATCTGTAGAAATTTAATTTAAAGCTTTTCTTCTCCTACCCAGTATAGAATAATGATCACAATCATTAGAAATAATTGACTAATTCCATTTTCTCTATCTTTCCATTTAAACCTTTCTCTGTAGCATCTGTGTAGGAAATACACATTGATTCAATATGCTTTATTTTAGTCATCTCTGTTTTTTAGTAAGATAAATTAGCAGCTGGGAACTCTAAAGAACCTTCCATCTTTATCAGTTTCAGAATAGTTTCAGCAGGCGCTAGACCCTGAAGAACTGCTGGTTACTAGAATCATATTAAATCTTATAAAGCTGTAGTAGCTAAGCTACTTGTTCAT
The DNA here is from genome assembly GCA_013398595.1 of Tychaedon coryphoeus. Classification (NCBI taxonomy): domain Eukaryota; kingdom Metazoa; phylum Chordata; class Aves; order Passeriformes; family Muscicapidae; genus Tychaedon; species Tychaedon coryphoeus. The sequence continues at coordinate 3,457,873 of WBND01000007.1, read as the reverse complement.
GTGTACTTCTAAAATAAAAAAATAAATTAATTTCCAATTTCATTTTCAGGTTCCCAGCCCATTTGTACCTCAGGTGGCTGAGTCTGTGCACAGAATTCTTTTCTTGGAGTTCCAGTTCATGTAGGAATAATTCTGGGAAGAGTTCTGTTTATGGAGAAATCCCAACAGGTACTTTGAACACGATCCCACAATGTATGGCAGCCTACATATGAAGTCATCCATCCTTCAGAACTTTCACATATGTTGTGCTTTTCATGCCATGCACCTTCATGCCTTATAATGTCAGAGAAGATATGTAAAGCTCCTAAGCTTTAAGGGTTTAAAACATTACCCTTGATAGGGCCGTGCACTGTTTCAGACATTGTGAACAGGACAAAAAAACTAAAACCAAAACTAAAAAAATCTCTTACTGAAGTGTGACCACCACATGTAAGTCCAGACCACAAGCTTTGCAATCAGATCATAGTTGTCTCCCCTAGGCAGATACAGCTGTCAGCTGAGGAATGAGAGCAAGAATTGCTATGTACCACTGGGTATGGAAGACCAGGAATCTCCCTCTGGGGTGGTAGTTTGGCAGTACTAACTTATCTTGCTATCCTAGACATGTTCCAATTCCTAGCAGAATAGTGTTGATCCCTTTGTGGGATCATATCCTACAAATTTTTTCTTTTTAAAATTATTTTATTTTCATTAAACTAGATAGTACCAAAAAAAAAGTCATATTGGCCACTTTTTTGTTGTTTTGATTTTTAGGGGTGAGGGATGAGGATTCAGATGAAAATGAATTATGAGGTAATAAGAGTAAGTATTTCAGTCAGTCTTCATTCTATTTCTTCAACATTGTGGTTTCATATAATTGGGAGGGAACATTTTTGCCTGACCTGAAGGGCAGTAGAAATGGCATATTAGGAATTAAGCAAAATATTTTATATCCATGCTGGATTGCGTATGGGCAGAAGAAAAGCTTGTGAGTTATTACATATAATCAGGAGATATTTCTGTTTAAGGTCACCTTGTGTTTTTTAGCTCAAAAATATTTGAAAATTGTGTTTTCTGACAAGAATTTTATTTATCCATACAAAAGCTTCAGAAACAAAAAAAACCCTAACAAACCTTCTTACTAATATACCAAATTTGAGAACTTTTAATAATATAGCTCTTTTCCTGTAAATTAGCTTTCCTAAT
>WBND01000007.1:3435068-3453153 GCA_013398595.1 Tychaedon coryphoeus | reverse complement strand
GGGCTCTCGATAGCCCCTATCTTTATCAGTCTCTGCATTGCGAGAATAAAATCTTTGAGCTTGCACTCGATTCCCCACTGCGCGTGGATCTCACTTACCACCTTCGCGATAGCGTCCATGCTCCTCGCTGGTCCAGGGACGTCTCCCCCGCTGCATTGGTCCAGCTGTGCAGCCGCCGGTCCTCGTCCAGGCGAATCCCGAATCCGGGCTGTAATCGGTTCCCGGGTTTTGGCACCACTTGTTGTAGCGGCCTGGACCAATGTCCCGACACGGCAGCCCAAACCCCAGGGCCACTCGGTCCAAATGCTCCTGGACACCAACGTGGTGGACAGCAAATGGCGTTTATTGAGGGGTCACAAGAGTTTTTATGGCTTGGGTAGTCAGTGTCATTTCCTTCAGCTCACGTCCGGCTGGGTGTGGCCAGGCACGGCCAGGTACTGAGCGAAGGTCACCTTGAGAGGGGGTGGGGTTCCTGGCTGACCATTACAGCCTGACATCTTCCGTTCGCATACCCTAACTCTCCACACCCTTCCCGGGATTTTATTAGAAAAAATAATTTTTTTAATGAAATTGAAATTTTTCCAAGTTTATTCTCTAAGGGCTCTTATAATTTTTTATTTTTTTTCCTTTAGTCTCAGAAGTTAATTTCTTCAGAAATTTTGGTCAGTTATGCTCCATAGACGAAAATCATCATTCAGTTTTCCTTTTTCATTAGGAAAAGGAGAATACTCATTCAGTGTATGGATCATTTCCTCCGGTGTTTTCAGTTTGCTTGCTAGGGCACTCAATAATTTTATCTGCCAGTAAATGTTTACATATGGCCTTAATGTATTTCCTGTGTTATCAGTGTTTCTCGAAGTAATCAGCTGTAATATCCCATTTGGCAGTTTAAGTCTACTTTGTTATTGTATCTTCTTAAACTTGAAGTGCGTATTTAAATGTAAAGGAGAAAAAATAAGTGTTGAAAATGATCACATCTGATTTTTTTTGTGGATTTTTTGGGGTTTTTTTGCTTATGTATTCTATCTTCCCTCTTGGAGGATAAAATCCATGTACTGAGTGACTGAAAATAAGGCAAGTAAAAACTTTTTTTTCCATTTACTCTTTTGTATTCTCTCTATTCTACTATTGGGTATAGGGCAAAATTCTCAATATGATATGTAAATGCTCATATTTTCTAACACTACAGTAGCTTTTTTCTCTTCTCCCTGCAACCTGAGGAACCTCTTTCATAGAAAGTTCTGAAAATTCTTTCTAAGTATGTTTAATTTTGTTCAAGGAAGTCGCATGCACCCTTTTTTTATTTAACGGATAATTTTCCTCTGGGCATTATTGTATTTACTTTTTCCACTCACCCAAACTGAGGCAAGCAACTAAAAAAGCAAAATCTAAAGCAAACAAACAAACAAAAAAAAAAAAAAAGAAAAAAAAGAAAAAAGAAAACCAGGCAGAAATGCACAAGGTCACATGGAAGAACAAGTTTTCAAGAGATGATTCATTGGCATTTACTCCTGAAATGAAGGCTCACAATTTTAAGGGGGAAAAAACCTAAGTCAATCTATTAATTAGGAAAATGTGTTCTTTTCTTAAAATTCTACATATATGATCAAAATAACCAACTGAAAAAATGAACTTATTTGAAATGTATGTCATTCTTTAGGTATATTCTGATGCCTTAGGCTTTATACTTTCAGTATTTTAAAACCTTTTTGCAAAATTCAGCCAACTGGCATTTGTTCAGAGCATGTTAATTATGTCTATTAACATTTATGTGGGAGACTAGGAGAGCAAAACTCTGCATTGCTCTTTGTGCTTCATCTTTTATTTCTAACTAGTTACTTGAGTGTTATTGAAGAGGACAGTCTGTCACAGATAAGTACTGTTCAGTAAGTAATGTATCTCAGCCTCACATTTTTTGAATGAAATATAAATAAAACATCAAATACTCTTTTGTTCTTGTTGTTGCTGTTTAGCCTTTTGGTTTTCCTGGACAAAGATTAATATTAAAGAACATTTCACTTTGCTGTTGTGACATTAAAGATTAAAATAAATATTAAAATAAAAAAGAAAGAACACACAAGATGAAGGCAAAAAAAAAAAAAAGAAAAAATAGAAAACAGAAAACTTGAAAAACAATACTCCTACTACCATATTGAGCACTGTTCAAAAGAACCAGCTGATTCTTCCATCTGCCAGATGAGTTGAACCAGCTACATTTCAATTATCAGATGGGGTTCTCTGAGGAGACCCTAGTAACTACAATAAACATTCTTGCTTGTTTCTGCTTCTCATTTTCTCTCTCGGCAAGCTGCACCCAAAATAAGTTTGAAAGCTGCTTTGTTAGACAGAATTGCAAGGAGGAGTGAAAATATATTTTCAGTATTTCAGGATTATTCATGTTTATTCATGTATATTTAAAAATACATAAAATATGTATGATATTCACCTTTTTCCCCTCTCCTCCTTCCCCCAAACTCACAAAAGTTTCATCAAACCTTTAGTGGTGCTTTGTAGTATTAAAGGCACTGTTCGTGACCCATCAATAAAGAACCATTCCTACCTGGAGCATTCTAGTATATTTAATTTTTTGTGTCTGACAGAAAGACACAGAGACTACAAAGTGGAATCAAAATGCAGATGAAGTAAAAAGAATTGGTTAAGTATTATGCATATTTCAGGAAGTTAAAATAGACCAGTAAAACAGAAAATCACCATATGTCAGCATTGATCTAATGCTTCTTGGGAACCTTTTAACTGTGGAATATTCATAGGCTTTGCATCCTTTAGATCTTTTTCTCCTAACAGCATGTAAGTATGAATAGAAAGAAACAAAAGTACTGAAAATCAGAGCCAGCTTCAGCATGGTGTTCTGGCCAAGGTTCTTTGGAGCAAAGAGTGAAGAGAAATGAGCATGGAAAAGAAAATCTGTTCTATTTAGAAATCCAGGACAGGACTTCAGAGGCTGTGTGGGTTTGCATAGATTCTCTTAAATTGCAGTTTTACACTTAGGAAGTGAGGTGTATTTTAAAGAATGGGCTGAGAAAATTCAACGGATGTTGGTAGAGACTAAACAGGCCCAAAGATCTGGCGATATATGATTAGCAACTTTAATGCAATAAATAGTCCAACCCACTCTAAATTAATTTCTGTAATCTGTAGTATATATCATAAATATATATGTAATAAATCTTATAACACAAGTTATGCTGAAGGTTAAAAAATTAAATATCCTTAAAAAGCACAAAAAACAAATGAGGGATGAGGATTCAATATTAATATCACAACCTAGAGTAATGAAAATTTGGGATTTTTCTTATAAAATGTTCTTCTGCTACTGGAAATTTAAGGGATTTTTTAAAACGTTTTTGTGTGTGTGTGGAGGTAGGGGTGTGTGTGTTTAAAGAAAAGATAAAAGTTTAATAGTTTTATTCAAGATCAACCCAATAATTAATGTGTTAGTCATTGTACAAAGGAGTAGAGATGCTCAATGTTGGTTTCATACTTGCAGGTACGTTTGTGGAGCTTAAAACTGAATATTTCTTTCTTGCTATTATTGGACTCTGACAGATGAGAATGCAAATATTTTTAAGAGCTGGAAGAATCAATCTGTAACAAAACCTTAAGAGTATTTTGGCAGAATATACTAAAAAAAAATATTAATAAAGAATAGGAAAAGTAGGTAAAAGGAAAAACCCAGGATTAAGGATGTCTATTTTGATGTTACACAGTCTGAATTTCATCATAACAATATATCTGTAGTAATTTATACAATCCATGACTCATACCTGAATGTGAGTCTAAAAATGAGTTAGCACAATTTCTTATGTTTTTTTCTTCTGCTTTTCTTTTTTTTCCTGTACCCTGATTCCAATTGACTAGGAGGTAGTTTTCAAAGAACCTACAGGTGAGAACTTCCTCTTCCAGAAAATACACCCCTAGAATGTCCTTATTCAGCATAGGAAAAGTCTCAAATTGCTCTGCAAAAGACAGTCATTTATGTTAAGAAATCTAAGCTTATATATTAATTTTCTTTTCCTCTCAGAAGGAATTATTTGGCAATGTGATAATACACTCTTTAATAACATAAATTTAAACAAAGAATGAAAAATAAGTAACATGATCAACATATGTGCTATTCTCACAAAAAATAATCCTCAAAGTAAGAAGAGTTTGCCTTTACACTGCCTTTTATTAACTCAGGAAAAAAATAAACCAAAGCATTTAGTGTTGAAATGCAAGTAGAAATACAAGTGGAAAAATATCTAAGAAAACACAAGAAGCTACTCCAGCAGATGTGGAAAAAACATAATAATACTGTATTTTTTCTCATACTCGGAAAAAAGGTTGAACCAGAAAACTGTCTTCTGAGATGTGCCCAGTGGTGAAAAGGTCAGTGTTTCCTTCCAATTAAATCAGATAAGGTCACTTAAAAGTTTTAGTAAAAAATATTTAATCTAGTTGGTATTTCCCTCTGTACTTTAAGTGTAAACTGAGGAAAAGAGTTTTGTTGACTGTTGTAAATCTATATGTAATTGCCTTTTATGGAGTAGATCATCCCACTTTCTGAAGAACTGTACAAAACTACACAGAGGAATCACCACTTAGGTCCAATTAATAGAAAATTAGTTTTTTGATAGAAAAGAATTCTTAGTAGAAAATGAGTTTTTTGGTAGAAAACAAATATTCTACAAAAAGATGCAGTATTACTACCATGTTAAATCCACATTTTTGAAACAGCAAGCAACAAAACAACAACATCAACAAAAGAAGATTTGAGGAAAAGAAATAAATATTAATGTGCTGTTTCAGAAACACTTCACCGTCAGAATCTTGAAAAAATTCTTTTTCTGCAGTGACATTTCATAGTATGTTGTCTTGTGGCTAATTATGCCATTCATTTAGCCTGGGACTGCAAATCTTTTTCTGTAAAATGTTTAGATTCCCATGAGAATTCTGAACTCTGGACACACTTTGGCTTTACTTTGTTAAGCTTTAATTAAGGTGAAAAAAAGAATTTATTCTCTTTCCTATTATTCCATATTTCTCCTCATCCCCATGCATTTGTACTTGTTCTAATCATGAAGTTATTTAGAAGTATTCTCCTTCAACTAATGATCATTTTAGTCTCAATTTGATAGGTATTTGATTCCGTGCCATGATATGTTTTTAAGTGAATTAACTGTGCTTAGAAGGTGCTATATATTTTTTTTTTAATAGTACCCAGTTTGAGGCTAATAAGCAAAATGCTAACAATCTCCTTTTTGTAATGAGTCATAAACAAGGTACATAAGGAGAAATACACCTCAGGCCTCACAGGCAGTGCTTGCTCACAGTAACGTCCCCAGAACAGGTATTTCCATCGTTTTTCTAATTCTCATAGCATCTTTTTCTGATAATATGACCTAGGACAGTGATCCAATACTCGCTATTACGTTCATCATTTTCAGAAGCAAAAAAATCACAGTTTAGACAAACAGGCTCTGCTTTGATATCAGTTGAGGACATGCACACAGGCACATACACAACTTAGGAAGCAGTGAATTTTCACAACTTGGAGAAAACATCAAATTTCACAATAAAATTTCAGGTGACTGGAAAGTTTCAAGTCTTTGGATTCTTAAACCATGATATCTGAGTTGTCCCAGTTATGATCCCTGGGTACTGATACAAAGAAATGATTATACACCAGAACTGGTAAACCAATGGAGGATGTGGCTTCTAATAAAAACTACAATAGAAAGGAATGAAAGTATGTAGGCGATAAAATTGCACAGACAGTTCTTGTCTATTTTTATTAAAACTAGTGTTATACTTAGAGATCTGTCCTCTTGAATTCATGTCAGTGGGTCATCTGGTCCAACCTCCCTGCTCAAGCAGGGTCTTCCTAGAGCACATGGTGCAGAATTGCAACCGGATGGTGCTTGAGTGAAGCATCTCCAGTGAGGGAGACTCCACAGCCTCTCTGGGCAATCTGTTGGGCACCCACACAGTAAAGAAGTTCTTCTTTGTGTTCAGGTGGAATTTCCTGTGCGTCAGTTTCTTTCTGTTTCCTCTTGCCCTATTGGCTGGCATCACCAAGAGGAGCCTGGATCCTTCCTCTTGGTGAACCCTCTTTTAGATACTTATATAATTACTCATAAAAATAGGTGTACAGGGTATGTATATTTATATTACATAGCTTCTGGACCCTCCATCTCAGAGTTCTGGTAGAACATAAAGAAAGCAAGGTGTGGCTAGGGTTACTAAAAGAAGGAAACGCAGCACTTGCAATAGCATCACAAGGGGTAAATTATATAAAAGCCAGGTCCTTGTTCTGGGCTCAACTGACATGCAAGGTGTGACACATGTCCCATCCCTAGTTTATGACAGAAGTCTGGCCCCTCTCCCAGCAGCATCCTAGACCATTTACCCTGGAAAGTCACTCCAAACATGTATTATTGCTTACATTTCTTGTAAAATAATACTATTAAGAAAGGTTGGATGAAACCAATTCTTGTAAATAAAAATAAGAAGTGCTTCAGAAAAATCACAGCTACATACAGAGAAAAACAGATTTTGGTTCTAGAAAATTAGTATAATAGCATTTTAAAAGGCAATCAAGAAAAGTAATTCCTTTTATGTGTTCGAAAAAAAAGATGAGTATAAAAAATAAAAATTTTATTTTCTCTAACATCTACTGTATAAAAAAGCAGTACACTCCGAGCAGAAATAGGCAATAATGGATTTTTTAAATGAACAGCTAAAGAACTGTAGCAGCCAACATGACCAGTCCTTCCCTGGAAAACCTGACTATAACCAAAAGCTCATTCTGAGTCTTGAGTCCTATGTCACTAAAAAAAAATCATAATAATAGTTAATTAAAACATGAATAATTTTATATAATGCAATACTCGATGTCTGACCTGTCATAATTACTAAAAGTGATGGCCATTTTAAAATATTGAAATAAGTGGCAGTAATAGTTTCTTTCCTAGGAACAAGTGTGACTCAAATTCCTTTGAAAATTTTAATTTGCAAAAAAGTATTTTCTTCTTTGAATAGTGGAATGGTACAGAAACTAAATTAAAAGTTATCTGTTACTGCTGATCTAAATTTCTTGAAAATTAACTGTGAGTTATACATATATATTCAGTCTACTTCAAGAAATGTTGAATGACACTCTTTTTGGAAACAAAGAGTATCTTTCGTAACATTATTTCTTTTTCAAAATACTGGGTTCTCCAGCTCTAACATTAAAAAAATTAATCTGATTCAGTGAATATTTGAGTGCAATTCAATGAAATCTGAACAGTGTCAGAGCAAAGAAATTACAAGAAAATTGTCTTCAGAAAGTATGCTACTAAGTGCTGTGTGTTTGCACTTGAAATGAAAATATACTACTGAAGTCCAAGTGGTGCATGTTACTATATATTTGCACATACATTTCAAATATCATACATATATTTGAAAAGTCAAAAACAAAATTAAAAATAACGCTAATCATATTTTCCATAGTAGTTGCATTTAAAAAACTGATTAAGAGTGGCAACATGGCAATAAAGCACAGACAGTAAGATGCTATAATAAGACATAAAATACGGTAGTGGGAGAATGTGTTGAAAAAAATTGATTACTTTCCAGCTACATTTGCTTAACAGAGTTTAAGGATATGATGACTAGTAAAGGTCACAGACACTGTCATGAATCTCTGATTCACAAACTATTTGTGGAAAATCCCATTTCAAGATAAAAATATGAACACAAATATTTACTCATGACAGAAAAATGGGTAAGATTTATACTTAACATGAAATTATTCTCGAGAGGAAAATTATTGTTATGGCTAAAGAACATTGGATCTCAAATTACTATTTTCTGGCTCCAAAATTACAGAGTCATCTGGGAACTGATTTTCCATTCTGTGATTGTAAGAGAATGTTAAATAACAATGACTATAAAACTAGTTCTTGTTCAGTTACTTTCAGAAACTTCTTATGTAGGTCTTAAACAGGAAATTATTCCAAAGCAAAACACTTAACTATAAACAATTTTTTTTTAATAAACTCCAAGTCTCATACTGTTTGGAAACACTGGTATAAGAATCACTGTTTTCAGCAATAAAAATATTTCAGATTCATTCCATAGCTACTGGGGCTTCCGGTGTTGAGACAGACAGTCCATGCAACTGTCTTTGAGGTAAGATTTCAGACTTAACTGAGCTTCTGCTCAAACCAATTTATTGTCTTCCATGTTTTTGCCAGTTTTCCTGTATTTTAGAAAGCCACTGTTGGCATCATTCAAATACTTTATTTTTTTTTTCTTAAACAGAAGCAGGGAAATTTGTGTATGAAATTTAATTTAATATAAGCAAATAAATTGCGGATATAGTGACAGAGCCTAAAGTATGTAACAGCTGCTCTGCTACCTAAAATGATTGCAGCAAGCCACTTCTTAATAAAAGGAAAAAAATAAACATGTGATTGTTCCAAATTTGGAATATCTGTGCTATTTTATGGATTTATTTTAGCCCAGTAAATAAATATATAATTAAAATGTAATAATATATAGCAATAGTAGTTTGATTCTAAAACAGTGAAGTAAAATTAACTAAATAGTTTATGCAGTCAGGAAGAAGCGTGTCCTGGACAATTAATTAATGCAGTTAAAATATTCTTATGAAAACAAATTTATTGAATAGATAAATTATGCAATGCTTAGACCAATCACCAGAACATTCATTTTCATGTCAAATTAAATTCTAAAATATTTGATAAGTGTAATACATTTAATAAAATATTCCATAAATAAAACACATATATAGAAAATCTATATATTTGTAGCTAGTACATTAAGGTTTATGTCCCTCTCTCTATGTATACTTAAAACAGAGTTACCATTGTCATCAGATTTCACACCAAAAAAAATCCAGGGCCTTATAAGAACTTATTCACTAAAAATTTTTCACACAGAAGAAAGGATATAATAAAATAAAACCAGACCATCATCACTGCCTTTATGCGGAGCTCCCGCACCTTACCAATGCAAGCTGCATCTCCAGTTAGAATGCCTAGTGACATAGTTTTGCTGTCTATGAGTTTAGAAACATAAACATAATCATTATACTAATCCTAAAAAAAAAAAAAAAAAGTAAATTTTAGTGTTTCTAAACAGTTACTCTCCAATTCTGGACAACAAAGATGACATGTAGGACCGATGCCTGTAGAGAGGTCCTGTAGCTACCAGCAAAGAGCTCTTCCTGCAAGAGCTGTCAAGTTTGCTTCAGGGTGGTGTGGGTCTTCTCTACATTTACCATGAGAAAGGAATACTGAAGATATTTAAACCTCTCAAGCCATCTGAGTAATATTGAAAGGAAAATAACATTTTGGAAACTTGAAAAAAATATCCTGGATAATAGACATGATATAAGGCTGCTGTTAAGGCTAACTAATAAAGTGATTTTATGCCTATGTCATTGAATTTGAACTTTTGTAGCAGTTGAACTTTATAAAATCAGTTTAAGTTGAAAACTGCTTTGCTTTGAAGTTTTTTATTTCTTTTGTTGCTTCCCCGCCCCCCCATTAAGACCAAGATCAACCAAGAAAGTTATATATTTCTTTACCAATTCTTATTTTTCTTTTCAACAGCAACTTATTATTTTCCCCAAGTGTTTGGGAGAAGCTTTCTGGGGAGTGGAAGACTGACCTCTATACTATTTTTTTTTCCTGTGATCACTTGACATTTCAGGTAGCCGTTTTCTCAGAGCAAGCCATTCCACACCAGCTGTAGCTAGCTTCACATAATGGAACTGCTCTAAGCAGAGTATGCTACAACTGGAATAAAGCTGCTTCTTGATTTTTTTTTTTTTAAATCTGACAGTGAAAGTGTGTTTTTCTGAAACATTTCTGAGAGAAAAACTGCGTCTTGATATGTTCATCCACATACTCAACAAATAACATCACAAAGAATATATATTTCACTACAAATTGCTTAATGCTATTTTTTTCGTCTCTGTTATTTAATCAGTCATATAATACCTATAGCCAATTGCTAGTCTTAATGATTCTTATTTAAATAATACTGTCTTTGCCTAGACTAATTCTGTATTTTTTCCCTTGGGAAGCATAACGTATCAGGAATATTATATGAAGTATTGAACTTGTTTACAAAAACTGTGAGTTCCTTAGATATCTTTTGAGAATTTAATTCTATATTCTCCTGGGCGTTTTGGGGTTTTTTACCCTCTTAGAAGATAAAGGTAAGTTGTCGTTCACAGAATGGTGGCATGCTGTTAGTAGTGTTCAGAAGAGAACAACAGCTTTGTATGGGTTGTGGTACTCAGCAAATAGGCCAGACAGAGCCCCATCCATCCCACTTCAGTGTCTCCAACAGCAGTCAGTAGAGGAAATTGCTTAGGAAAATAACAATATAAGCAGAGAACACAGAGGATAATTCTTTTATTAGTACAGGCTTCTTTACTTCAGAAATAGCCAGTAATTTCCTGAGCTTGAAGCTGAATTCACACTGTTGCAACTGATATTTATCCAAGTATGTAAAGTGCATGGATTTGCATAATACATTTTTAACCTCTGGGCAGTCTGGGCAGAGTCAGATATTTAAATATATAGAAGGACATGGGAAGAAATAGATTTGATTTTTTTTTCATCTTTGTTTCTAGAGGCTGTGTCCTTGCTTGGAAACAACAATAATGGATTTCTAGAAGAGTTAACACAGATTTAGATCATACAATTTCAAAATATATGCATATAAATAATTTTTGAAAAAATGTTGTATTTAGTGAAAAGTTCAAGTGTAGTGTATAAATTGCCAGTATTGCATCTCAGATTAATCTCAACACAAAGCAATAAGGAATATATGTAAAAACAGTTAACATTTTAATAAACATCTATTTTCAAATGTCTAAGGTTAAATGATCTGTAGGCTGACATTGCTGCTACAGGTTAGCAAGGATAGATGATTATCTTGTAGTATCCATAATGATCTTTGATATTCCTCTCAGACAAGTTTGTATCTGCGGCCACTGAGGAAGATCTCTGATGTCAGTCTTTTCCATTTCCGTATTATTGCTCAGGTTTTTATTATTGAAAATAAAGCTTAAATGGGAGTTACAAAAAAAAGAAAGGCAATTGCTTAGGGGTTAGGCATACTCAGATCACATAAGGCACTGATGGCAGATTTTGTGCTGCAATTCTTTCCCTCAGCTAAACCATAGATAGCTTGGAACGAGATCAGTGCTAACTTCTTTTTTTGTTTCCTTTATTCTTCAGGATTTCCTAGAGCTCCTTCAATGGTTTTAAGTTTGGAGGATGTTTCTGTCAGTTCAAAGATAATCTCTTATGGAAATATATTCTGCTTTTATGAGACATGCAACTACCATGCCTTTGAAAACAGATTTTAGACTACCTCAAGAAGTATTTGAATGTATTGTGCCAGTGGCATTTAAGGTGTTCAGTTTACTGGATTTCATATGAAAAAAACCTAGTTGTTTTATCTCCAACTCAAGGTGGATTTTTCTTTATATGGTTGTTTTTGTTACCTCTGAAATATTCTGTGACCTGTGGGGAGCACTATTCTAGTCAGTATTGTCTAGGATTGTGTTAATATCTGCCATGTACCTATTTCTGAAGCATTTTAAAGTCCTTAGAAGGCACAATGGGTTAATAGTTTCCAACAAATATTAGAGTATTAAAAGTTTGAGTTTAACTATTTTTATCAACTTAAAACAATAATTTCAGTTGATAGTTTGAAATAAATTTTAATTAAAATATGTTTCAAATAACACCTTTTGTAAACTGAAATAAACAAGAGAACAAAAGCAAAAAAGCAAGTAAAACATTGAGCCAAAGATGTATTGCATCACCATTGCAAAAAATATTATGCTTTTAAAAAATTATTATTTTCATTGTTATTATTATTATTAATTTATATTCAGTACTCTGCCAGGAGAAAAATTCTTGTACAGTAGTAGTTTTCATTTCAGTTTTGATAGATGAAGTTGTAAATATGGACACATTTAGAAAACAAGTTACTTGTTTTTTCTTTCCCTCTTTTCCCTATCATCAAGCAGCAGAAATGACAGAAATTAGAACAAAAATCTTCAAATGGTAATTTCAGTTTAGCTTAAATTATTTCTGATATTTTATAGCCATGGCAGTAGTCAGTTGTTTAGTCAGCCAAAACCAGTAAATTATTATCGCAGCAGAAGTGTTTTTTATTTCATCAGGTCTATGTTTCACATCTCTTCCTAGCATTGTTAATTTTGTTTTGTTTTTTAATTTTCTGATATATTCTGATAAGCTGATATATTCAGCTTATACTAAAAAATATACGAAATTTTGTTATTTTGGTATATAAATTTCGTCTTACACTGTCAGTCAAGTCCAAAGCTCTCCACCTCCACTGCTCTTAAGACTGTTAAATGTCTGGTGTGATGGTAACTACCAAAATGTCATCTATCACACTACAGCAACCATAAACAATGTGATAGCCTCAGAAATTACCTGTGTCTATGATATTTTTTTTACCATTGTGGCCTAGAAGTTTCTCTTAGGAAAAAAAAAAAAAAGTTGAAAAGTTGAAAAGTTGCTAATTTGCAGCACTAGAAAAAAGAACCAGTGCCAGTCCAGCCCAGGATTTTATGGAGGTCATGCAACATGCATAGCAGAAGGTAAAGAGGTACTTTATGTTACACATAAAAAAATGTATTGACTGGATATTGAACAAGAACTATGAAATTTGAACTATTTGCTGATCGTGATAGGTTTGGGCTGGCCTAAGCAGAAGGAGACAGAATGGAGCTAATTAAGATCAAATCTGTCCTAGAGGTAGGTCACTGGCTCTACCCATTTACTAGTTACTGGAAAGCAGCCATGAAGGAAAACGTGAGTTGAAGAAGGAGTAAAAATATGATCTATAGAACACCTAAGCATTTGACATTTTGCCGTCAGAGATGTACAAAGCAGGTACCTTCCTGTGAACAGGAAGAATTAATGCAAGAGGCATGCCCAAGAAGAAAATTTATGGCTGAGGCAAAGATGTCAAATCCTGTTTGGTTTGTTGTCTTTCCATAGCATCAGAAGAGAGTACGCATTTTCAGGGCAATGTGCCACTGTGTTTGTTGCAACCTAAGATGACATGAGCATTTCAGGCATAGGCTCATGTAGTAAACTAACCTGGAAATAGCTGCCAAAGGGAAAAGTTATGGCAAAACACTGAGGAAATAGAAACATAGCTGAAAGGCAAGTGCAGGACAAAGATTTGACCAAGTGTTGAACAGAAAGAATAAACCTGAAAATATTTACTCGTCTGTTTGTCACTGTATACTGAACAGATCATTATGTAGCATATATGTATACATGAAGTTGGGTTCTGTCCTGTCCATGCCATAGATGCCAGGTCTCTGGTCAGAGACGAAATGTAAAAATACAGGTAAAGTGTCTTGGGAAGCAATTGATTCACCCACTGATAACTGATGTAAAATAACTATGAGGAGTTATGAGTAACCAACTTACTACTTTTCACACTGGCTTCTCATAATAATTCTGTTCTGTTTGAAATAAACTACTGCATACACTGTAAGTATGATAAATTGTTTCCTATTATTTAACATTTATCCCACACTCTTCCTTATGGAACCTTTCACATGAAGGTCAGGGACACAGAGGAGTCACCACCCCTGGAGGTGCTTAAGGAAAGACTGGAACTTAGTGACACTTAGTACCATGGCTCATGGTTGAACTCAATGATCTCGTGGTCTTTTTCAACCCAATGGTTCTATGATTCTCTTTTGCTGAAGTTAATGAAGATATTTCAAAATATCCAACCAAATCAATGTATACCAATTATTGTGACGGAACTCAAAAATATTTTGAGCTTTAAATTCTCAACTGACTTGCATTTCATTGAGTTAAAAATGCTTGTATTGTGAATGATTCAAAGTGGTGTACAAATCATACAAAAGTAAGGACTGAGAAAAAATGACTGAAGCATCTTGCATAGAATAAACAACCAGAAATAACAACATAAACTATAAAGAGATAGATCTAAAAAAAAAAAGACATTAAAAAAAGTCAGAAAGAAATTTTTATTTCTTTTATCCATATTACATCATGTCATATGCCACTTATTGATATTTTATAATGGAGTGTTTAATGCTTGATAATGAAGTACACAAGAAATAGACACTCCTATTTCTACATTCTTTTTCTCTTTGGTCTTAACCAAAAGTCATTTCACATATAGTAAACTTTTTCTCATAACTTCAGTGTCTGTCCTAATAGGTAGAAATATGACTGAAGTTTACTTCCAGCTCAGCTAGGCAAAGAAAAATTTTTCACTCTTAAATTCACAGCAGAATCAGTAGTCAAAGCATTATATAGCAATATACTATGCTGGTCTTTAACACAAAAATTTTTACAAAAGAGATTTCATAGCAGATATTCTCAATATGCATACTGGGACTTTTTCCATACTGTGTCAATTAGAACAGACAACAGGGACACTTTTACATTTAAATGTACAGTGCATTAGAGTTATTTATTTTCAAATTTGACTTATTTGCCTACAGAGAAAAAGTTTAAGGACCGTTTAGCTTTCTGTAGTATAAAAAAAAAAAACAATCTGCTATATTTTCCAGGGCTCCAGATATCCTCTACCTGACAATGAAAGTGTATCAGCTGCAAAAGTTTTTTTTCCTAGAAGATGAGGATGAGTTAGTATGAGATGTTACTATAAGAAATCTTTTTGATGGAGCTTTCTTACAAAGATTCTGTTGAGAAATTTGTATGCATAGTGTGAATAGGCTATATCAATCTGCGTCAATAGAACAAAGAAGGCAAAAACACTTCTGCTTCTTGATTTACTTTGACCGTCAGATATCACTAATGATATTGACCACCAAAGTAAGTAGTGTCATAAATAAAATCTGAATTTTTTCTCATTCTCCTTTTCAATAAAAATATTTGCTATAGAGAGTGCCATCACTGTTACTAGGGGGAGGAGTGATTAATGGTAATGCTGATGAATGGAACCATTAATGGCAGGTATAATACAATAAAGAAAGACCTTCTTTTTCCATGAAAAAAAGAAAAAAAGGTGGGAATTTATACCTACAACAAAATATATGTGAAATTAAAGATCTGAAATAATTCATCAGTGTAAAAGCAACCAAAAAATACTTAGTGTATCAGCAATATTAGGCTGGAAATAACTGAGAACAAAGGCCAAAATGTTGTCCATTAGTATTCATATGAAAATCACATCAGATTTAAATCTTAACATAAAGTCAAAATTAACTTGTGGGCTTATTAACTTGATATCCTTATCCTTTCCATAACTACAAAACACAAAAGAAAAACATAAGCATGCATTGCCAAGATACATTTCCAAGCTGGGATGAAGTGGTGACCCCCTCGGAATGAGACAAAACCTACTACTATGGCCCAACGACTGCAAGTAGCAGCATATAGCACACAAGTCTCCAGTAGGAAAAGGCAATAAGTTAAATAAACACAGTAATTGCAGTCCTTTCATTCTCAAGATACAATTTCTTATTTAAAGAGCATACCAGGTACAAAAAACCCCATCCTATAAGAAAAGTAGTATGGCACTAGCAAAAGAAGACTGTCCAGGAGTGAAAGAGGGGGAACATTCCTTGATTTGGACTATCCTTCTGAGTTGACCACATTTTTTCCCCAGCATGAATCATACAAAAAACATAGCTAGGTCCAGGTAAAATACAAAAAACCCAAACCAGATGGTCTATCAGATTTCCATTCATGCAGGCCTGGGAGAATATGGCCTGCAGAGACTGTGTTAGGCAGAATGTTATTCAAGACTGAGGGAAATACATACTATTTAACACATGCTTGATGGCTTCATTCATATGAAAATATGGAAATGCGTCATGAAAAGTTTCTTTTAATGTGCCACACATGGATATAAAATCTGTTTGAGGCCAGTCTCTGTCTGATAGAAAATCTCTTAAACATAGTCATGCTAACATCGATAAAGCAGAAAAAAATCAAATAAAAAGGAAATCAATTAGGAATCTATTAGGGTTTTTTGAATATAAACCGCTAAGTTACATAGCTCATATCCTTTCATTACGAATAAATGCAACATTAAAAATATAAAAACAATTTCAAAAATAAATTCTCAGATTTCTCAGAGCATAACTTTCCATGTTGCAAACAGATTTTTGCTTTATAGCTTCTCATTTCTTCATTTTTCTTTAGATGTGCCTTTCTTGTAGGAAAATCTACACAAGAATGTAAAGAACTCCTAGAATTGTAGTCACCTTTGTAGCTATATGAATGGAAAACACATAATAATTAAAGCTAGTGGAGATACAGTGGAAATTAGAAACTCTTTATTGAAGCTAAAGGAAAGAACCTAGAAGAAGAACACAGAACAAACATATTAGATATTGCAATACAGAAGTTAATAATGCTATCTTTCATACTTTTTACATGGGCAGAATGCTTGAAATTCTTCACAGTTATTGTGAAGATTTGTTATACTTTTTTTCTGTTTCTTATTGCAATATTAAGAAATATTTTGAATTTTGAAAAATAAATGGCAATGGATTGATAGTCTCCTATCTAAGAGGATAGTCTCCAACTAAGAGGATATTTTGCAAAAAACAAGTGAAAAAATTAATACTCCAGATTACTGCAAAAATGGACAATGACAGAACACAATCACTTTTTGGTTTTGGCATTACAGAAATTAATTTTCAAAAACTAAAACCAAAATTTAATGTCAGAGTATTCACTTGCTTCTCTTTGGATCTGAGAAACTACAATTAGTGCATAGCTTCAATAAAATCCTTCTTTATCCCTGCCCATAATTCCATGCAACAATTTGGTCATCTGTACAATTGTTAAAGATAAAAAGTAATTTGAAAAATTAGGGAAAAGGTGAGAGAAAAGAAAATGTTTTCCTTAGTCATTCAGCTATATTAAAGTTCTAGGAATATATATACACACACACACTTAGTTTTCTTTGTTATTATTGGTGCAGCATTTCATTTGGATTCTTAAAATGAGTTTGCTGCTTTAAGGATTAGTAAAGACTCTCTCAGTCTTTTGGTAAACAGAAAATAAAATCTAAACTAAGTCCAGGGAGTCTTTTTACACTTAACTATTATAAACGACTTGAAAACATACCGTCTTGTAATAACTGCATTAGGAAATTCGTGTCTCTGAATTTGTCTCAGAGCTCTAAGTCTTTTCTCAGTCAAGACAGTAGAGAATTAAAGCTATCTAAGCAGGCCAGAGTTTCTTCAGGATTAATCTTCCTCTGATTTCAAATGCAGAATGGACAAACTCAATTAGTTTTTTTTTTTTTTTCAAAATTGATAAAATTTATCTTAGATGATGTTGTTCTTCAGAAAGTTTTCATAAAGAAATTAAGGAATGATAATACTTTCATTTTTTAAAAAGACAGGTAAATAAAGTTGAGACAAATGGAAACTTGAAGCCAGTATAACAAATGAGGGAAATACTAGAATGAAAATTATTGGAAAAAATCCTACAAAGAAATAATAAATTACAAAATATCTGCAAAGGAGGAAATTGATAATTAAACTACCATAGTTAATTTAATAAATATTTCTTACCATTATTATGATGTATTTTTATCATGAATTATAAACTTCATGAGAGGTGAAGTTTTTTGTAGTTTTAGATAGAACTGTGATACACTGGCCCTGATAGAAGAGTTTATTAATTCAAAAAATGAAACATTAAAAGTAAAATCTTTTAAAAGTTTAGTCCTCCTCAATAAGGTTTTACTCATGAGAAAATAACTTCATTTATTTTAAATATTCTTCTCTTCAAAATACAAAAAGTGAATGTGTTCAAAAGTGGAAACTGTGTATTAGGCATCTTTATAAAATGTTGAATTGGAAGGAGATCAAAATAGCCCAGTAGCAACAGATGATTGTTAGAATACTATCTGATCATGCATTCCATGTAAAGAATAAAGAAACAAAAAAAAAAAAGAAAAAGCCAGAAGAAAATAATGATGCTATAGCCAGGTACCAGGTTTCAGACTAATAAGTGAACACTGGTAGTATTGATTGAAA
>WBND01000007.1:3373243-3434273 GCA_013398595.1 Tychaedon coryphoeus | reverse complement strand
GGAAGGAAGGAAGGAAGGAAGGAAGGAAGGAAGGCGTAGAGCAGATTGCCATTTAGATAAATACACTTTTGAAGCCTGAAATACCTTTGCATCTCTCAAAAAAACCATAGAATTCTCTTTCTCCTTGTATTTTTGTGCATGAACAGCTAGGGTTTAATCAGGTTTCAAAGAAAAATATGGTCTTTGATCTATCACTTTACTCCAACAAATTCAAACTAGGTCAAAATTTGATCACTGCTTTTTGAATTTTGGGTTGTGCCATTTTTATTTTTTTTGGTTATTGTTCCTGTTCCTGAATATTAGCTTGAATTTACAAATACAAGAGTCTCAGGCACACTGTTTCTATGCTGCTGAAAATGTAGAATTCAAACATGGAGTCAAATTAGGTTTTCTGCATTGGACAACCATTTAATTAATTCCATACAACAAAACGGAGAGGCAGCATATGGACACTGCAATAATTAAAGAGTTTGGGCTCAGTCATGAATTTGAATTTGAACCTGGATCACAGGCCTCCACTTATTTCATCTCGTGCCTTTATTTCTTTTTTGGCTTAAAACTTGGAAAAATATAAAGCACAGAGAACAAGGACATTATACAGAAAATGTCAGAATTTGAGTACAGTGTCTGCTGTAGAATAAAACTCAATAACAATATGGCAATTGTAGTGCCCTCTGACGGGTAGGCTATGGTTTGAGACACAATCTCATTTGGAATGTAAAAGAAAAGCTGCAAAACCTGAAAACATTTGTCAAAATTTTCAGAATCAGAAATGGTAGGAAGAGAGTAACATTTAATGTAAAATGAGGTATCTTTTTTTCCCCCAAGTTTTCACCATAGAAAAACACTAAGACCATAGTACAGAATCAATTTAATTCTGTAAGGTCAAAAGGCTCTTTCCTTTCTCTAGCTTTCTATTATTTCAAAGTCCCTTGAGATATTTTTATTGTTTTCAGAATTCTATGCCTCACTCTTTTTTTCTCCCCCTCAAGAAGTCGTTTGTTAAAAAAATGTAACAATGGGAAATACTTACTTCTTCCTCCTAGGTCAAGGAGTGACCAAAGTGACATAAAAAATTATTAACTTTTGCGTGGCTGCTTTTCTCCTACTTCTAAGTCCATCAAACACAGCAACTACCAATATGCAATACCATCCTCAGTGCACTCTTGTTAGGCTATTCTGCAAATTTTATTAGTCATTAGTGGAATGTTGTGCACAACAGTTTCCTTCACTGAGTGAAAAAAAAAGCTCAGAGAAAATAATACAGAGAACAGAACAGAGAGTACATTCCTGTCTACAACCTCCTGGTTTTCTGTATCCAATGATTAAATAAAATATATTAAAAATACACAGGCTATAAAAATAAAACCAGCATTATTTTGTTATGCATTAACGTTTGGTATATATCAGTTGTCTGTAAGAGAGTCATTTGACATTGTTTTTAAATAGTTCATTAGCAACCATATTCTAATGTTATCTTAATATAAATATATTGAGTTTATGTAAAACTGAAAGTAAATTTTGCTTTCTGTCTAATAGCTTGCGCAGATATTTTTTTCCCTCTGAATTAATTCTTTAAATATGGATCATGTCATAATTAAAAGCAAACTTTTTCTCATATGCAGATCTGGATGCTGATCCAACGTATGAAAAATTAATGGGCTCTAACACCCTTTTATTAACTCGTTCATTCTCTAACTAGTTCATTCTCATTTAAACCACTGTGACTCAAATGAAATATTTATTCAAATGGTTTCTCAGTCTCATTTCTCTATTCTTTGGTGATCATTATGTTTATGATACCACAACCTTATTTACACAATTTAGACTGTTCTCACAATCTTAATCCTTCGGATTCTATTGCCACAGGTTCAACTAATGCAGGAAAAAAAATATCTTTGGCCATCTAATAAACAAATAAGAAATTACAGACAGAAAAAATAAATTGTGGCAATATCAGTTCAAAATTACTATTATTCTTTTCTGTGTACATATGTAATATTTCTATTTAGACTTTTAATCTCTTTCTGGCTAAAATACGTCTACATAACTGGATAAATTGAAAGCTTAACTATAACTAAAAACTGATCTTTTTTTCACGGGAAATACATCTGTAGTTTTATCTAAACCACCTAACAGATGGAAGACAGAATCCAAGTTAAGCGTTTCACCCAGTTAAGCATGACCGTAGTACTCCTAAACTCTTCAGGATAGAAATAAAATTTTAAATGTGTTGAATGGCAAAATTAGTTATTAGAAGTGTAACAGGATAAAAGAAAGCAGAATGACAAGTTTAGGTACAAAATCTAATAGTTACCAAGAAAAAGAGAGATTGAGGGTTTAAAACTGTTTTGAATTTTTTTTTTTGTACTTTCACATAGCTGTTTATCAGAAAGAATGAAACTAACAACAAATAGTGAATAAAATGTGAAATTTATATTTCTTAAAGTTTCTTAACACCATTTGAACTTGAATAAATGGAAAAGATGTTAGGTAAGATGTTACAAAAGTTTCCCTTTTATAATTTTCCCAAAGGAATTCACAATAATAGACAACTTCTTCAGAACTTATATGAGACTTAATAGGGGAAAAAGTCTATACCACATACATATTTTTTTCCACATTTAATGAAGATTTCCTTTTTCTTTCCTGGTAGGAAGAAGATGAAAGTTGAAAGTGAATAAAAGAAGAAAGAAACGGAATAATTTTCATTGTAATGCAGAAAGATTACTGTATTTGAAAGGCTCAGTGTCTTTCCTGACAGTATTTCAAATCCTTGCATACCTACTTTCTCACAACCTTATTTTCTCTCCTAATATTAGTTCTGAGTACAAAGGCTAAAATAGCAAGCATTGGTAAGATATGTTGCTTATCAAGTAGGTTTACTTTTGGAATTTTTATTTTCCAAAATCTTGGATGATAATTTAAAACGTGTGATGGTTAATAAGAGAAAGAATAATTATTAAGAGTTAAATGATTGAGAGGATCAGATTTTTCCTGGGCTTTGCTGAGGTTGAACAGGCATGGTTTTTTTTCTCTCACAGTGTAAGTGCAAATCCTTCAGCCTCGGACTACTGATTTATATAGTTCTGTCTGTGTTCATGCTCAGAGCTTTCCAAGGTAAGTGGGATATCTAGGAGGGAAGGATATTTAGGAGGAATGATACACTATCCCACCACACACAAAGCAGTGCCATGCACACTTTTTCATCTTTAAGCAAACATAAAATTACAAATGTATATTTTCCCTGAGTGACTGACAGCAAGAATTTGGTTAGGATAATGGCTTTTATCTACTTGTAATATACGTTGTCCAGGGACTCGCTGATACTTCAGTAGTCTGAGCAAATGCTCTCAGACTGGGACAGTATTTTTGTGACTTGTATTGCTGATTCCTTTTAGAAGATGATTTATGCTACGATAATGTTATGCTATAGCATAGAGTATTTTATTCTGAGAATAAAATTTTTAGACTTTCAACTCTGTTTATACATTTGTATATGGCCCATGTGCACATGTGCTGTAAAATATGGTACTTTTTTCCATAGCTGTGAAATGTATACATACATTAGGCAGCACACAGAAGTGCAGATGGACAGAGCATAAAAGTTTTTATCTATCTTCACTGTCCCTCCAGTTCCTCATCCTATCAACCGTACAGCTATTCACTTATCAATCGTGCCACACTCAACTAACATGTTCTTGAAGTTTTCAAGTGATCTCCCATCTTCCCCAGCACCTATTTCAAATGGAAAGAACAGTGCTTTACTATGCTTTATAAATGCTTTTCCATCAAACTAATCTCTCTTAACAAGAATTTCACAGTAAGTGTCAACAAAATGGTTAATGCTTGTTCTTGAAACCTTTTGAAGTTTTCAACAAAGTAAAAATGGGTAGAAGAGTCCTCAGCACTGTTCAACAGGAAAATTATATTCTTAAGCCTGACTTTAACAGCAGTTTCAGACTATTCTTCAAGAATTTCTCTTGAATAAGCTATTTCTCTTTGGACACTTGCAATTCAGTAACAACAATAGGAGTGATGCAAGCCTGTTACACTTCAGTTTTCTCAATGTTTTATTCACTCATCATCTCCAATTAAGACCCATATATATTTTCAAAAAGGTTTTTCTTACATAATTTTTCTTGATTTTGAAGAAAAATGAGTTAGTAAATTTTGCTTCTTCAAAATAAGTAAGATTTTTTTAAAGTAGATTCATATTCTTTCTCCTCTGGGACTCATTTTCTTCTTTGCTCCCCAAGTACTCTATTTTTATTTCAGTAACTTTCTTCTCCAGTTATTGAACTAGAGTTTAAATAGCTCCGTCTGACAAATAATACTGAAGTCTGTAAAAGTCTAGGACAATTATAGAAGAGTGTATGGTACAGATGCAACCATTGTAACTATGTGTCTATTTCCAATGAAAGAAACTTTTAAGCAAAGAAGTGCATAATGGACAATGTATAGAAGTTCTGATCTCTTCTGCACAGAAATATTGCCTATAAAATTGAGGTAAGTCAGCATTTGATGGTACTGTGAATCTCCACTTTGTGGACTGTCGCATCATTCCATATCAGTCAGTTTTATGCAGAGTAAAAATGTCCATTCATATCCTCCTTTAATACACCATTAGGCTTTTTCTCAGTTACATTGCCTAACAAAATATTAGCTCCAGCTTCTAAAGTTTGTTGTTCAAACTCTACTTGTTTCTTTGCAAACAGTCACAATAAGTTGACTTTGAACAGTGACTACTACAGGACTTTAAGATAAATGTTGATGTTTGACACTGTTGTTTGCATATCCTAATATTATGACTAAGGTCCTATATTTTCTGTAACGATTTGCTCTGCTGTTGCCTCTCACGAATCAATAACAGATGATCCAGAGTTAATGCAGCCTATAGTTTAGTTGAACATTTAAAAAAAGAAATAGGCCTTGAGCACTTTGGGACATAATCCAAATGGTTGGACTTTAAATGTGAAATAATTACACTGTAAAAGGCATTTCTCTCATAATTGAGATAAGCCCATAACTACACTTCAGTCTTATTATAAAACTACTCTCAGGAGTGAAAAATGGATGTGGTTAAATAACATTGTGTAATACGGATTAAAAAAAAAAAAAAAAAAAAGAAGAAAATTGTGAATTTTCATTCAGCACAGGAAATTGAATAAGCCTCAATTTCAAATTAAGTGATTACTTGTAAGAGTCTCTGAGAATTCATGGGTGAATCCTCATTAATTGGAAGCAGGTGGAAGTGAAATTCACTAGCAAGCAGTCTCCCTCATTGTTCTTCATGGTATAGATGTAGGTCACAGCCTAACTGTGCAGTGTAAAAAGAAACTGAAACACTCTTTTGAACTCTTCAGAAATGGATTGCAAGCAAACAAGGTGGAAGAAAACTGACCATGCAGGAGTTTAGAAAAAATGAAGGTGTGGAAAAACCAGACAAACTCTTTCTTTTCAACATCTGCTCATTGAGGGTGAAAACAAGGGAATAGAATTGTAGAATAGGTGAAGGGTGAATATCACCATTTACATTGAATCTTACTGTGCCTTCTATTTTTTTGTGTAGCTGTTGAACCTCAGTACACTTAAGGATTTCTCTTCCCAAATACACACTATTATTTTATGTTTGATTTTCCTGTGATCGCACGTGATCATATATGAGGAGGAATAACTTCAAAGGTGATTGCAAAGAATATTCTGCGAACAATCTTTTCAGAACTATTAAAATGGCATTATATAATATTTGAGGAAGGGAGAAGAGAAGCAAAACACCATAGTCTGGCAAATCACAACTGTGTAGGTTTTTTCAAATAACTTGCAACTCAAGACTTTTAATATTTTTAGTGTTGCACTCAAACTACAGGGATAGTTATAGCAATAGCTGTGTGAGTCATATGCTCTTTTTTATGCTTTGAGTTTCAAAACCAACTATTTCAAACATGAAAATAATACTTGCCTAGTGAGAGAAAATACTGCACAGATTATTAACTTTCAAGTAAGCATTCAGAAAAAAAGAAAAGCAACTCAATAAAGTCATTACATAACAAATAGCAGAGTTACATTTTTAGCAGAACCTATTTATTCAGAAACAGTCAATTTGTTCTTTCATTTGTCCAGCTCTGTAAAATAATACTTCAGTGTCTTTACTCTATGTAGGATCCAAATTTTATGTAAAGAAGTCCTGGACATCACAGAATCACAGATTTAATTAATTTAGAAGGGACCTTAAAGGTTTAATCACCTTGGAAAAACAGAGCCAAATAGTTTAAGTTGCTCAGGAGCTTTTCAGGTTATTTTATTTATCTCTGAAGGTGTAGGCTTCACTGCCATTCTGAGTCCCTGCTCCACTCTCAGATTGCACTAACCTCATTAATAAAAATTAGTTATCTCTGTTTCTCCTTGTTTAATAAGTATCCCAGTTCCAGTTGTCGCAGTGGTCCTCCACTAGACTCACTAGGGTGAAAGCATCTTTTCTTGTATTGGGATCTCTAAAGCAAGAAAAGATAGCACTGTGGATGCTGCTGACATTCAGCTTGTTAGTCATTTACCATGACTATCAAGTTCTGCAAAGGTTTTTCTGAGTCTTGTAGAGTTACTCTGTCTCCAGCCAGGGCTCAGTCTACATGTGGTTATTTCAAACCAGAAGCAGAAGTTTCCATCAGTCTTTGTGAACTTCAGGGTGTGGTTTCTATCAGTCTGCTTCACATGGGTCAAGGTTGCTCTGCAGCAGCCCTGCCCTATAGAATGTCAATCACTCTTTCTCCCATTCACAGTCCATATAGAGTTTGGTGTCAACCTTAAAAATCCTTTAGGGTGCATTGTCTCTCTCCAGCTCTGTCATTTTTAGAGACACTGAACAGTATTGACTCCTGAGGAACACAGCTTACAACTTGCCACAAGTTTGACTTTATACCATTCGCTGACTTCAGGAATTGGAGCCCAATAATTTAGCACATTTTTGCTACCTTTGACAGCCAGCCTTCCCAAACTGTATTTGACTGGCTGTAAAGACAGAATGGGAGATCAAGTCAGGGCAAACAACTTCTGCTACTCTCCATTCACAGGAGCAGTCATCTCATTGTAGAGCTGTCAGGTTAGTTCGACACAAACTGCTGGTTGTTCCTAATCATTTTCTCTTCCTCTGGGTACAAATACACAGATTTTAGGAGGATGCATTCCTTTTTATTCATTTTTTTTTTTTTTTGGCTCAGATTTATCACATCACCTTTGGTTCCCTGGATCTCCTTTCATGCCCTTTTTGAAGATGATATTAAGGTTTTCTCAAATATATACTTTAAAGGAAATTTGTTTATAGTACAAAAAAAAGCTGTATTAAATAAATAAATGATATATCATTAGCCAATTTAGTGTCTCCAACTGGCAAAGTTTCCTCTCAATGCTAAATATAACAGCTCATCCAACATTATTAGTCATCTTCAAATACCTTGATACCAGAATGCAAATGTAAAAAAAAAAAAACTTAAAAAACCAAACCAAAATTATATAATTAAACCTATCAGTGTACTCTATTTGATTAACGTAAGGGAAAAATTTATTATGGCTATAACTTAATTATTTCTTCTTTTAAATCACACACAGGTTTGTCTCAGATTATTCAAAAACTTTTTTAATCTTTTATAGCTCAAACAGTTATATATTGCAAATAAAAACTGAGAGATATAAGTTTATGGAGTGTAACATACAAACATCACAATATATTCATCCAAAGAATAAAATATAGAGGCTAAACTCCATATAGACTGTCAAAGTGTCCTATTGAAAGTGCTGGCTTACCTCAATAGAAAATCTGCTTAGAGGGTTAGTACAGCTTATAATAACAGAGAATCTCCCCATTGGTGATCAAATTCCTGCTTGGTGGCATGGTATCTTTAATTGCAAGGGGAAATTTTCAATTTCTACATACCTAGCTACACACAGTTTTATATATATTCACATGTACTGGAGGTGAGTGAACCCATAGAAATCAACCTTTCTTTTAAATCTTTTAAAGCTCATATCTTTCTATGCACTGTTTTACTTTGTTCTCTTAAACAAGTGTCATTAAGTGCATATCTAAATGGTATTGTTAGTCTGGAAAAATTTTTACTTTTGGTGACTTTTTATATGGTGGAAATTATTCAGAATATAGCATGAACAGAATGTTGCACCAAGATGAACCAAAGTGCTCGTTTAGCCTCATCACTGAGTGGAGAAAGATTCCAGGAGCTGTGAACTGACAATGAAGTGAAGTGATGAACTCCAATTGTTTTTAAAGCATTCTTTCCTCAGAAGTGAAGTAACATTTACACTGAATTATAAATGCCAATTAAAGCATGATGCTGAATTTTTTGTTTTCTGCCCTATAACTTTTTCTTTGATATTAGTAAATGTGAAAAAGAACACTATATTTCAGTTGGTCTAAAATGCAGGAATTGTTTCTGTTGTACTTAATGCACAAGATTTTCTGCCATCAAAGGTGAGTGATATGAGAACCCTAGGGGGATTCAAGTATTTTCTACCTAATTTTTGTTCTTTTTTCATATCTCAATCCTTGTTTCAAGTATACTGAAATATATTGCAATTAATTTTCAAGCTGTTTGTGCATCATACTTAATAATATTTTGGAATGGAATTTAGAATGGAATATACCTAACTCATACTGAAATGACCGTAATCCTCTGAGAAGTTCTGCAAATCACTAATTCTGTCATTAGAACCAGCAGTGGACCCCTAAATGTCAAAAAATTGGATTCTGTCCCCTCATCTTATAATGAAACATCAAACTATTGTCATAGCTAAGTTAGTAGTATAAGTTTATCAGCTCTTTTGAAAGACTTTGTTATAACCCAAAGGTTTTCCATCAGTATACCCATACCTATTTTTCCATAGTTGTATATATAGGACAGTTTTCAATTCAGTCATATCTCTGAAAATTCTTATTGCTATTTACAGAAATAATTATACAATATGATTGTGATACAACAAAAATTTCTGAAAAGCTTAGAAAAATATAAATTTTAAATGCAAAACACCAGTGCTGTTTGAGGTCTCAATACAGGAGGTTCCCAATTAGGAAATCACAAGACAGGTTTTTTGAATATACTTGTCTTGATATTAGAGAAAGCACTGGGGGCTTGATATCAGGAAAAGGTCTAAATTGTATTTTTCTTTGGCCTATCTGATTCGTAATTGTAAAAATGTGAAATTATGTGATGTATCAATGCTCATGATTCACCACCACATTCTTTCCTTTCCTATAAATTTTTCCATAGTTGTTATCCCCTGAGTTACCTTATGGGCAAAGAAGCTTAAACATTTCTTTATTTAGAAGTTTAGGAGCAGATCTGATGGGTAGACTGCTGCAGGGCGAGGAATCCAGATCTTCCCCTGAAGATCTGAGCAGCAAAAAGAGACACACAAAGTTTGTTCCTCTATCCAGGGAAATGTTTAAAGCTGAGAAGGTTTAACTGTATTTTAGACAAAACAAAAAGGTTTTTTATTATGAAATTCTCCTAAACAGAAAATTTATCAAATTTTCCTATTAGGTCTGTTCATGCCTGTTTTTTTCTGATATCACCCTTGCATTTGAGAGGCAGTATGTGTGTTTTTTCTTTGTTAATTAACAGCTGTGAATTGTCTTCCTCCAGTCAGTGAGGAGCTTAATGGGAATGTTGGTTCTGTACTGATCCTATGCAAAACCTGGAAGGTTGTACATATTCTGAACACCAGCAGCTTGTGGTCTCATGGCAAGGCAAGTTAGACTGAATTCTTTTGCTCAGCATTTCCACACATTTGTGGTGCTGTGATATCTTTCACTTTAATGATACATTTGAAATCCTTAGGTTGGCAATTCAATGTTTTGAATAATATTGCAGCATTTTCCACTATTTCTAGACTTGAACTTTTAGCACACGCTCCAGGATTTAATTCCTGGTTAATGGTATTTCCAAGATTTGCAATTTTGTGTACCACAATATACATTAATATGGAAGTACCTCAACTTCTCCAAGTGAAGTTCAACTCCAAAATTAGGTTTCAAGTGCAAATGAAGAAGAACAGAAATTAGAACATGAAATTAATGTTCATTACAAGATCTTCACACAAATCAATGCCACTGACAAGTTTTGAGCAAAGTGAGAATGACATGACTTTTGAAAGTAAGGCAATTAAATTAACTGGAAGAGATAAATGAATGAATTTACACAACTCTTTCCAGTCCATTTAGAATGTCTAATGGTTATCTCTACCATAAGAAGCACAGTTCACTTAGTTTCTTTCAAAATCATGCATTTATTTTACTCAAAACTAAAATGCAGAATAGTTCATTTAAATATATAATTTATTTGTTGACATGATCAGCCTTGTAAAAAGTTACTAATATTTAAACAAACCTATAAAAGTTGTAAATAAATAAAAGTGACCACAGTATTAGTAGCTTATGTAAAATATATTACAATAATTTTTTCTCTCCACAAACAACGACAGAAGATATTTGGGTGACTACATATATAGTGGAAATAGAAAAATTAGATTTGTAATGCAAAAGATTGAAAATCTAAAGCAAGTATTCCTGAAACAACCTTGAGATTCATTATTACTTTCTCCTGAATTGTCATAGAATTGTCATAGATTAGGCATATTAAAATTTCACTACTGAAACTTTTTTTCATATATATATATTGCAATATATTTATTGCAAAATAAGAATTTTTCTATGTAGTATGCCATTAGATTTGCAAAGAGCTGTTGTTGTTACTAGGGCTTTACTTACAGCTCCTTCACTTAAAAGGGTTTTTTTTTAATACATAAAAGGTGATTCCTCACGCAGAGCACATTGGCATACTGTAGTGACAAATACATTAGGAAAGGTATATTTCTGGAATCTACTTCCCTGTGGCTGCTCATGGTACCCAGAGCACCCACTAAACCTTGTCCAGTTAGCTGTTCTCATGCCTTGTTGACTGCCTACTGATAATGACTGGACTGTCCTTACTTTACTGATCACATCACTCTCTGGAGAATAAATTTATTGATTCATTGATGACCCTTTTAATATAGCAATTACATTTCATGCTGCTTAACTGATTCACTGCTTCTGTTGATTGTCCATTTATTGATTTAATTCACTCAGCTAATTTTTAATCCTTTAACTTTGCCTGTTTAATTTCACTCCATTACCTGTGTATTTTACTTATAATGAGTTTTACAACCTAATTGACTCTGTACCTACATGATTTTCCCACTTAATTAATTGTGTGTTTATACAATTAATTGCACGGATTATACACCCCTAATTAATTTATTATTGCTTAATCGCATAGTTTCCTGGTGCTGAGCTGCAAAATATTTGGTGGTCATAGTTCCATTCTGCCAATATTTGCCGACATTTAACCATGTCTCCTTTATCCTCTCTGCTTTTCTTCATCTATCACCATCTACTCCACATTTTAATGCTCCCATTATTTCACTTTTACTTTTTCATTTTACTTAAATACTCATTACTCTCAAATAGTGTCAGAACTTCTCTCTATTAATTCCATCATAAGCTTTAATTAAATTTTTATTCAAATTTTGCTGCTTCTACTTAGAAGCTAGAGTATGCTTCTGCAAGGAATCTGGATTTAATCCCAGATTATAATATATTATTCTAGATTAATCCTGGCAAATGAATTGAAATCATTCAGGAAAAACAAAACAAAACTGGAATAGATCATAGACCTATGAAAGCATAGTCAGGAATCCAAGTATTTTTCCATACAGGACTACCCAGAGGGCTATCTATTTCTTCCCATGGATCTTTAAAGAGAACTAACATTATAGAAGTGCCTCACTAAAAGTAATCTATATCACAGCTCCTCAAAAATTTTCTGACAAAAATAGATATGACTTTGAATGTTTTGAGAAGAAGACAGGATCTAAGCTTTTAAATGTCTTGTATTTTATTTTTTAAATTTTTTTCCCTCTCTACTTAAAGGACCATAACATCAATGCCTCCTTCCCCAATTTCAGAGATTTTCACAGTTATGCATTTCACTTCTGGACTGAGCCTAGTCATTGGAGCCAAAAGAGATGGAACTCCTTCATGTGCAGAAAGAATTCTATGTGCCGACTGCTGCAAGCAGAAAATGTCTTGGTAATATGGATGGATTCTGTGGATGTCCCTTTCAAGGTCTGTAGTGTATAGAAACAATGTTTCATGCTTTCTGAGCCATTTTGGTGCAACCAGGCAGAAGTTAAGAAGCAACTAAGTAGACTTGTTAAGTGTCTCTGAACAGAAAGATTTTACTGGGTTTAACTGAAGGGAAATTGAAAAGGATTTGATGGACAGAAGACTAAAATTACTCCTCCAGAGAGAATACACTGATGCAACTGTGCTTCAAACACCTTTAAATTTCCCTCACCTGCTGTAGTGGGCTAATTTATTTATCAAAGAGTAAAGCTTCTAAATAGAAATATTGAACAGCTAGTGGTGTGTCTTCCAAGTTCCAGATTCTGCTATCAAATTAAGACCTTTTTTTCTAATTTACTTTAAATCTATTGTGGACAAATATAGCTGTACCAGCTGGCAACATCTTGTTTCCCCCACAAATAACAGAGATAAAATAAACATTAAGTTATAACATTGTGCCAATAGGGATACATACACAAATCTGGTGTTATTTAGTCAAAAAGGCTAAAATGTTGCATTCCATTCTGTTTCATTGTAAGCACATGCCATTATGGTAATGTGGGCAGGCACAATTAATGTCCTAATTTAACATAGAAGAAACTAGACTAGGCTAAAGCAAAAGGTTAGAAATTATCCAAATACAATTTTAGGTGTCTGGCAGACTCTGTGAAATTTAACTTAGAATACTTAGGGAGATGAAGCAGCTGAGTTAAGCTTAAAGTCACATACTGCTATCTTTGAGAAAATCATGAGGAGAGCTGAAGAATCATCTGCTTTGGAAAAGCAGAGATACAGTGTTTAAAATGTGGAAAGCTGTAAATGCATAATCTTACAGATAGTTTCCTCCATAGTGAAAGAAATAATTTAGAGACACCCAGCAGGCAATAAAGAGAAGTGTTAAGGATAAAACATTTCAAAGAATCTTTTTTGCTTTTCATAAGAGGATAAAAGGCTGTGGATAGAACAATACAACGATATCATGCATAGTGACTTATCTATTAATATATAGTCTCCAAAGTAATATTTTTGAAAATGTATTTCACATGATTGCATAAGCATATTAGAAGCACATGTATTATTATTAATACAAATTTTTTATTATTATTATTATTATTATTATTATTATTATTATTATTATTATTATTATTATTATTATTATTACAAATGTATTATTTGAAGGTACTACTTACTAGTATATTTTAAAAATATGTTTAAATTAGTTTGTAATTTTTTACTGAAAAGCTGTGAGGATACAGAAGAATTTAGAATATCTCGTATTCTAAATCTGATATGATTCAAAATGTCTTGAATGTTTCTAAAGACTTACTGGTATTTATATTAAATCTGCAGATGGCAGTGAATCCATGTAGGCTTAGTGACAGACAGGACTAGTGTTCAGAGAGATATCCATACATTGGAAGAATAACATAAAAAGTATAATTACAATAAGATTCAGTGTGCTACATGTAATAAAAATATTTATTTAAATTTAACGATTGAGGATGAATGACACCAGGTTGTCAAAAATTAACTTCATATCATAGTAAAGTTGAATATTACCACAATGTTTTGAGAAAGAAAAATAAGATACTAGGTTATACAGAAAAACTCTTTATTTTTAAAATTGGCAATAATTTTAAAATATTTTAGTTTTGTTTGCTTTTTTAACATAAAAAGTTAACTGGAGTTCTGTGACCAACTTGAGGTATAAACTTTCCAAGAAGGCCTAGAATAAGGTGACCAAAATCATCATTCATCTATAGGAGACAACTAAGGAAATCTTGTGAGACTAGCTTTTTAAGTCTAGACAGAGTGAATCAAGGCTCTTAGATCATAAGCTGCTCTTCATGCGCTCAACTGAGAGTTCAAGGAACTATGGCTTTATATTATAACTAAGGAAATTTAGGTTAGATTCAGAACAAACTTCTAAATTGTAAGGCTTGCTAAGCCCTGACTGTGATTCCTTTGGCAGAGTAGAAAATTCAAGTGATGGCCAGATATGCTTAAATGTTGAACAGGTGATGGACAGTTATCACAAGATTCTACCTTGATCAGATTGCCATAGAAAATACCTGTATGTTCCATCCATATTACTTGTCAATCTTGTAAACGTTTATTTTTCTCATCTATGTTCCAGTTTTATAGGTTAAAAATACGAGAAAGACATTTTTATCCCAATTTATACTGGAATATTAAAGAAAATAAAATTCTGTGATCTGGGATTCAGTTTAGTGCAATACATACTTTTTAGTCTCACTAACTCATTAAGAAAATTGCTGCAATTTTTAGATGAAAAATGGTCATTACAATGGAGCTATAATGGCAAAAAGTTAGAAGTGTTTCGTCAAGGAAATACTAGTCACTCAATGTATTCTTCATTCTTCACTCAAGTGAAATAGTAAAAAACTACTTTTCACTTCTAATTTAATGGGGGTTGTCAATTTTATGTTTGAGAATATCTAGAGCAGACAGCCTGTGTAAAACATTTTCCTCCAGGCCAAAATTTGAAGTGCTTACTTTTTTCAGCTGACAACCAAATCACCATGATCTTTTGAAGAAGCAGTCTTACAGAAAATGCCTGGGTACTAAACAAATGCTTTTTAAATTTCCAAGACCAAGCAGAGATGGGCAATATATTCTGAATGCTTCAGAGACTTGTCCATGTATTTTCTAGGCCTGTCTTTCCCAGCTGTACTTGTGGTAAAATCAGCAAAGCTTCACATTCTACACAACTGTCTGGAGAAATAAAATGACAAGTCCTAGGAAATAAATGATTAGGCAAGAGAGAGGCTGGGGTTTTTCTTGCCCACAGTCTCACACAGAGACTCGGGCACAAATGCAAGCTCAGAAATTATAAAGACAGCTACAAAGACACAAAGCACATTTAGGGAAAGTAGGACAATGCCCTTGCATTTTCTCGTGTAACAACACTTCTCCCAGTACCTGGGTGCAAATAACTATGTTAAATACACTTATTTCTAGTTCATCCATAAAAGCTTGGAACTTGCCTTTGAACATTGCTGAAATCTTTGCTCAAAAAATAGAAAACCTTCAGGATCCCTTTATAACTACTTAAAAAGTCCTAAGTAGCTTGGATTCAGAGTACAAATCCATGCAAGCTCATATGGAGTTTTGGTTCTTTGTAGATAGCAGAAAGTGTTGTCAGATTATGAGATGGAAACAGCCAGCAGAGTTTTCAGTACACAGAGGCCTGAGATAAAAACAAAGCACAGTATTGTAATTTTGTAACAGCTTTAATCACACACAGCGGTTTGTTCTAATGAATATGTATGAGACACTGATGAACATGAATGATTGATATTTATGATTCGCAAAGTAAAGAAGCTTATCTATATGCAGATTAAGTACCTCCAAGAAAACTATTCTTTCTTTTCTCCCTCCTGTTTTGGCAAAATTCCTGCACCTCTGAGCATTCAAAACTTGTATCTTTCCTGCAAAAACAGCCTAAAAAAAATTCATCTATTTTCTTCAAATATTTTACTTCAAGATTTCTCAGAATAATTTGAAAGAACATACGACAATTGCTATGCTGAATGTTATTTTAAGGTATTTAGGAAATAAAGCGAGCAACGGATAAATGAAGTACAGCTGTTTTACTTTATATTAATGTTAATATATTTAACAGACCTAATATTGGAGATAGAAATATTATGCAAAAGCACTGTGAATTAATTGTACCTGTTATGATAATGAATATATATATGGGCTTAAAACTATTGGCTAAAATACCTAGCCTTGGAGAAAATGAGCCTTTCTCAGTGCAACCTGAAATTTCCCTTACACCATATTAATCCATAAAAAGTATAAAATTGAGCCTCTGAAAAAAAACCCTGAGTTTTGCATATTTTATATAGTAAAAAATGCTAAATATTTTTAAAAAATCTTTGTTAATGGTACTTTCCATGTGATTTAGATCTTAACTTGCCTCTCACACAAGTGCTGCAATTAATATGCATTGCCAAGATCTTTCAATTATTGCAAGTTGAAGTATAAAATAAGAAGTCTATTGAAGTATTAAAATCATAAAGATTTGTATCTCATTTAATGCATGATTTACAACAGAAAAAGTATTAGAGACAATAATAAAAAAATATTCAATACCATGCTGTCTTTTGGGAATTTAAAAGAAATTATACCTTGTCTATACAAACAAGAAAATACTTTTAAAGTGTAAAACTCCATATAATGATAAATATTCTTTTTAAATTACGTTGTAATAGTAGTTCATTACCTCTTAGCATCTTTTAAGTGCCAGCTCCCTCATAGTTTCAGAATTTTAAGGCACGCTCAGCTTCAGGAAGCTGGATTAATAATGTAATGACACAATTAAGATGAAAAGAAAGGCACCTGCTGTTCAGGTGATAGATACTATGCGCGAGATCTTGCTGTACCAATATGTGTCTCCAGATGCACAAGTATTTCTAACAAAAAGTACTATGTCTTTAAATTGTATTTTGCCTTAACCATGTCTTACAAATTCATCTAGTTACCTCATCTGGTTTCCAAAGGCACTTATCCTAACAATTAGGCATTTCATTTAAATCCGTGTCCTACTCCAGGTCTGTGAATGAAATTTATAGAAATGAAATAATGTGTTAATGTCCAGAAAGTGGCCATTTATAGCTGTGAGCTTTGATGAAAAACTTTAAAGGTTTCTTCAAATATGATCAACAGATATTACTTTTAAATGTGGATGTTAATGCAAGATGTCTTTTACTGAGTGAACAGCTTTTGGTTATCTTTTAGCCCTTTTAGTCCTCAGGTGCAGATAGTTGTTACTATTGACTGAATAATTTAATCTCAAAAAAACCCACAAGAGTCCCTTCTGAAAGGCATTTTTGAGCTCCTGAGGTTTACCTGGATAATGGTCTAAGAAGTCTTGTACTGGTCATCAATGACTAGCATTGAGGTTTGAAGAAGTGCAAGAAAGGTTAGTAGAAGTGCAAAAGAAAAATAAGTGTGAACAAAAGTTAACAAAATCAACCAGTACAGCCAAAACTCAATTATCATTAGAGCAAAGAAGGCAGGATGGAGAATTGAAAAAGAGGGAAGAAGGAGTTTTATTTGCTACTAGTAATGACCTAGCTAAAATTCCCATATACTGTATTCAGTACAACAGTTGCAATATTCTATTACATTGAAATGGTACTTTCCTTAATAAAAAAAAAAATTAAAACCCACAACTTTTTATTTAGAACAATACACCTGGCAAACTTTGTTGAAACAACTTTATTGTAGTCTTCTAAAGCTGATTGTAATTAAATTAATATATATTACGTTAACAGTAATTTAACACTCTTGACCTGGACTTTGTTACAGGAGTGATCTTCATATGAATGGACATTTGCTTTAAAAATTTAAAATATTAATATAGAATGAATTAATATTGAATGAATGCTAAAGAAGATATGTTTTCAATGTATTTGATGAAAAAATATCAATGCTTGATTTATTTATTTTATTCTATTTTAAGGTTTTTTATTACTTCCTGGAGTAAATTATATGGTAGAATTGTAATTTCTACCATTATATGGTAAAACTATGAGTCCAATAAACATTTAGACAGGCACATGGTGCAAGTCTTGGGATGTCTGGCACAAGGACAGGAATGGGACTCAAGAATCCTGATGGATCTCTTCCAGTTCAGCTTCATCTATGATTTTATCATTCTTTCATTAATTAGCAAAGCTAAAATATCTATCTTTTGGCACAGAAATATACTCTACTCTTTCAATAAGAAATGGCAAATACCAATTCATATAAATTATGTTCTATAAAAAAATGGAGGATTGTTTTTGATTACTTTTTATTAGATAAAAAATGCTGTATCAGAAAAACATCACTCGGAAGAATAATTATTTAAATAAATAGGTTTTGGCTTTGTTGATATTATATTTCTTATCATGTTAAACAATCTAGTAGCTAACTGGGACAATACTCTCTGAATGGACTTTTAAGCCTGTGTGTTGCAGTTGTTGCAAAAATTTCATGTCTGCATTCAATTCTTCTTCAAAATAGTTTATGTGTATATGTATATGTATATGTGTATGTGTATGTGTATGTATATGTATGTGGATGTGGATGTGGATGTGGATGAGGATATGGATATGCCACCATACTTCAGTCTTTCATGGAGGTTTTAATAGGGCCAGATTGAGTGAAAATAAAAGAACAAATTGTCTTTTAGTGAGGATGGCAAAGATTTAGTGTATAAAGAAATGAGTTAAAAAGTAATTACTTTAGAGAAATATGTCTTAATTTTTTAAGATGTTTTAAATTTCTCCTTTTGCATGTATGAAACAAAATCATGTTTGATTTAAGTTTAGAATTCTTCAAGTAAATTGGCCTGTTGCAAATAAATTTAAACATTACAATAATCCACATCTTCAAGAGGAGAACAATCTGAGTTAATATTTTCATTCTGCACTACTGTATTGGTATTTGCACCACAGTTGCCTGTCAGCCCATTTTAAAAACAATCAGTTTCAGAAAAGCATTCTCCAGATTTGTCATTTTGATGGCAAACTCTGTATTTAAATGTGCCCATATTCAAATAAGTATAAAAGTTCTTCCTGACATAAATAAAAAGGGCTTGATCATTTGGAGCCATTCTTATTATTACTGTTATTAGATGCCACTAGCTTTGAATCCACTAATTTTTTTAGATGGACAAAGAATAAAGAATTGGGTTCTCAATGAATTTTTATATTTTTATGAAAACTCAAAATTGTTCATATGTTTACATAAAATGCAGGAATTATGTATTTCTTATGTACATTTTTTATATAAGAATTTCAGAGTGCTTTGTCTCTGTGAAATGATTAGCATACCCAAAACTACTGTGGGAGAAACAATAGAGAATCTATTTTTCATTTGAGGTAATGCCATACTCCTTAGGAAGAAATTACCATACGTGTATAGATTAGAATTAAAGATTGTGTTGCCTAATTTGCATTTAATTCTGTAATATTCCCCAGGACTTTTGATTCAAGTAAATGAATAGATTCAGGTAGAGTGATAAAGGAAAATCTAACATCCAGATCCAAAGATGTTCCAGCTAAAACAAAAACAAACAAACAAACAAACAAACAAACAAAAAACCACACAAATATTCAGTTAAAAAGAATCCTGTCAAGTCACAAAATTATTAATTATACTCTCATTTTCAAAATATTTACACCATTTACTAACTGACACAGCATCTATATGGTGAAGTTATCAGGGTGCATGAAGAATATTTTCACTTCTGCAGGCAATATTGCATTCAAGATATTTTGCTCTTACTGTTCCTTATTAAACAAGAGATTCCATATACTGGAAGACTTGCAGATACTGGTCATTATCATGTATTTCCGTGTGATTAAGGTTCTTTTCACTTAGCACATTTTAAGACGTCCTTAGCTCATAGACGGCACCCTATAAATTAGAAGATTCACCAAGTGTGAACAATGGGTCTTAAAAACTTAAATGACCTTGTCTTCACACCAAACTTGTTAGCAGTATACATTTAAAACTCAGAAAAAGAATGAATATGTATAAGGCTAACACCTTCAATGAAGAAATGAAAAAAAAATTTCCCTTCTCAGTGTGGAATATGAAACCAGCAGAATAATAACTTCCTCAACATATCTCCCACATAACAATTACCCATATTAAATTTTCCTTAGATATTTAGCTTGAAAATTGATGATATTAGTATTGAAACACAGGAAGATTGCCACAAATTATACTAAAATAGTATAACTTTCAGCTAGATGTCCTTGATATGCTTCAGCGAACATATTTCATTTTAATATCAGCTTTTAAATCAACCTCCAAGTACATCTCAAGATAACAAAGAAGGTTATAAATTAATTTGCATAATAAAACAATAATCCTGGTGCACATTCAGAATTGCAGTGCATATTTTAATACCATTATACCTGTTGATTTAAAACTTATCATTTCCTTATGTTTCTAAACAGATTAGCTATCCAAATTAATATCAAAATTTGAGAGGAAAGTGCTTTTTTGGCCAGGATTCTGATGACTTAACACATTTTATAGATGACTTCTACTAGGATATGGTATTATGACTCATATATACAATGATGTGACCCAGAGAAACATTTTCTCATTAATTATATATTCATAAGAAACCATTTGATGAACAGTGCCTTTCAACAACTAAAGTTATGCAATAGAATTAAAATTCAGTTTCTCTCTATTTTTCTTCCATATTTCTTAATCTTACAAAAAAATCACAAAACTCCCTGTTTTAAAAACAAAATCCAGAAAAATCACATACATTGTGGCACCTCTTACGTCTAATATTTTCTATGATAAAACTCACACGTTGTATAATAAATTGCTTCAGAAATAAATTTGGCTTCAACCTTGCCTTTGACAATCCTAAACAAAAAGTAAAAAATACAGTAATTTATTCAAGATAAATATTTTCTTAATTGATTGGAAATAATTCCAGATAAGGTTCCAGATGTTTTTAATGAATTTATTCCCTGTATATCTCAAAATATGAAGCAAGAGCTTAATGTATCATACTTTTAAGGAGATTACTCATGCTTCATCCAAAGATATAAGCTATTGAAACAATTTATTTATTTGGTCAGCTAATAAATCTCTTTCATCTTTTCTAATTATTCCTGGGGTTATCACAAGCCGTGAAACTCTGGGAAAACCAGTACTTTTCTCCCATGTATTTTCCCTACCCATAGCTTCTTCATTTGTCTGCTTTATCTATTTTTTTCCAAGTTTTAGTTGTTAATTTTATTTTATATTTGTGTTTTTTATGCAATCAGCACACTTGCTAATATCAGTCTCAATGACATTGAGCAAAATGGTTTTCTTTACTATTTAAACATTTTGAATGATTTCTGCAAACACTTGTTCAGAAAAACAATTGAAGATTATTAAACTGAACTAAGCAGATATTAAATAACCAAAATTTGCCTGAAATGATGGTTTTAAATAGTGCATAGACAAAATATAGCATACTATTTCTTGGTCACAAGGAAAAATTTGGAAAAAACCAGATATGCATCTATTTCTCAAATTGGTTGGTGTTGAGCATAGCTCTAAATTTAAGTAGATTAGGAAAATTGGACTAATTTGAAAGATGAGAGGGCTATTATCTATGGTTGAGGACGATGATGTGAAAGCAGAGGAAGAGGTGATATGGCTGTTAACTGTCATGGGAGATAGACAAGTAGAAAATTATCTCTCCTGGAACATTAAGCTATTAGGTGAGGGTAGGGAAATACTACTGGGTATCTCTGCTTGATGCCATGAAACCGCCATATTTATGGATTTTCTCAGGCTCATCTTTTAAAGTGGCCTAACTGTTTAGAAGTGGAAAAGGTGCTTGTCAAAAAATATTCTAGCATTAACTGCATGTTTCCAT
Source organism: Tychaedon coryphoeus (assembly GCA_013398595.1). NCBI lineage: Eukaryota > Metazoa > Chordata > Aves > Passeriformes > Muscicapidae > Tychaedon > Tychaedon coryphoeus. Next base: position 3,412,677 of record WBND01000007.1, on the reverse strand, counting down.
TACTTTCTTTATCTTAGGAATGAAATCTTTCTAACATGTAGATGTTCAGTTTCACGTATGCAATTGCCAGGTAAGATCAATTTTATCCTGGTAAATGTCTGTATGACAACCAGCAATTCACATTTTTCTATTGCTTAATGAGGTGGAGAAGGGATTACTGATTACTGAGATATTTTGAGGGTATATAAGCCCTTTCTCAAGAACTTGCCAACACGAAACCCTTGCATACATCTGTATCAGTTGGTAAAATAAATTATATCCCCTCCTCATGCAATGTTTGTCTTGCTTACAGTGTTGTGCTAGTGCAGTTATAAGGGCAATGAAAATACTTACCTTTAAGAACCATCATTATAAATAGACTAAAAACCTTTTTCTCCACCCTTTTTTAATATTTAAACTATTTTGAGAGCTGTCTTAGAAGAGAGACCAAACCACTGAAGCACTGATGTAACAAAACCCAACATTATCTTCCTGCACAGATAGAAATATAATCGTGATACTCTCTTATACCCCTGGGGGCACTGTCCATATTGATCTTTAAATAAACAAAAACAAATTTGTCACTGTAAGACAGCACTGTTCTATTCCCTTAAGGGAAACTGCTGATTTCAGCAGTTCAGCGTGTAACAAACTGCTCCTAGATGGGACAGAGACTCTTGCTGTCTCTCTTTAGAAACAAATGTTTGAATGGGAAGAGGACAGACATCATATCTGTGGTTTGAAATAGCTTGTTTGACTTTATATCCAAGGAGAAGAAAATGTTTCACAGAATTGGTCTAAGTGAGCAGCACTTTCACAGCCTGTCCCTCAATAAATAAACAAAGCTATCAGAAATCAGGTGTAACAGAAACACACATGAGGATACACTCTCTAGTTAAGAATCAACCTCATAGCACTGATGAGGCTGTAAGCTCCTTCTGGGTGCCTGAATGCATGATTGAAGATTAAAGGAGAGCACATGGAAATGATCATACCTGAACTTCCTACTTTGATATGCTGAAATGGGATTTGGAAAACAATGAAATTTTGAAACTATTGTACTATGTCCTGCATCCTAAAATCATAGCATTTTTTCTTTTGAAGAGACCTTAAGGATCACTTAGTCTCACCACTCTCATACTCAAAAATATCTTCCTAATAGCTAACCTAGATTGGCCTTCTTTCAGTTTGAAGCCATTGCTCCTTTTCCTGTCACTACATACTCTTGTAAAGAGTCCCTCTGCAGCTTTGTTGTAGGCCCCTTTCAGGTGCTGAAATGCTGCTATAAGGTCTCCCTGTAGTCTTTTCTTCTCCAGAATGAACAACCTCCAGCTCAACCTGTCTTCATCAGAGAGGGGCTCCAACCCTCTGATCATTGTTGTGGCCCTCCTCTGGACTGGTTTCAACAGGTCCACGTCCTTCTTCTATTGGAAGACAATAGAGCTAGAAAAATTACTCCAGATGGGGTCTGAGCAGAGTAGAGGGATGGAATCACCTCCTTTCCTCTGCTATCCCCACTGCTCTTCACCAGCCCAGGACATATTGGCTTTCTGGGCTGCAAACTCATGCCAAGTTTCTCATCCAACAAGCCCTGCTCCTCAGGGCTGCTCTGAATCCATTCTTCATATCAGTGCTTGTGAATGCCCTGACACAGATGTGGGACCTTAGACTAGGCTTTGCTGAACTTTGTGAGCACTCAAATAGTTGTGGTTAACAGTTTGTTATTCAGGTGGAGACCAGTGAAGAGCTGGTCCTCAAGGATTGGTATTGGAATTGTCATCTTTGTTGATGCCATGGACAAGAAAACTAAGTGCACCCCCAGGAATTCTGCAGGTGGCACCAAGATGAACTTTGCAGTTGACACCCCGAAGGAATGCAACGTCATCCAAATGGACCTTTTTACTGCACTGTGGTCCTAGAAGCAAGTGATATTAAACACTGACTATTGTTTTCCCATTAACTCCTTTCCCTTTGCAATGTGTTAATATAAATAGAAAAACTGTGCAACCATAGATCTAGTCAGTGCATATTATTATAAATTTATTATATTTTCCTGTTAAATATTTTTATTTAATTTACTTAAATCCTAGGTTGTGTAAATAAACTTACAAGCTTGCAATAGCTTACAAAAATTAAAATATTTTTTCTGTAGAAAGACATAAATTGTTTTTACTCTGTTGTCCAAGGTCCCTAACTGGATTATATTATTCATAAAATTATTTGTGGTCAATAGACCTTGGCTGGCTAACGGGAGTACCAAGCTGCTCTGTAGCTCCATTCATCAACAGGACAATGGGAGAAAATAAAATGAAACTCTTATGGACCAATATAAGGACAGGAAGATTACTTACTAATTAACAGCATGAGCGAAACAAACTTGATTTGAGGAAGAATAACCTAATTTGTTGTCAATTGCTTGTAACAGAGTAGGATACTTTGAAATACTTAGAATAAAGAAAAAAACTAAACCCAAATTTCCCCCGTCCTTCCCTTCCTCTCAGGTTTGATTTTCTTCCTAATTGTTTTACCTTCTTGACCCCTGCTATCCCTTCCACCCCATGTGGAGCAGGAAAGGTACTTGTGGTTAGTTCATAATTCTCCATCTATTCCACTCCCTTCTCCTCATGCTCTTCCCTTGTTCCAGCATGGGATCCCTCCATGGGAGACAGCCCTTCATGAGATTCCTCAGTGTGGGTGCCTTTCAAGGAAGTACAGTCCTTCAGGAGGATACTACTCCCACATGGGACTACAGCTACTGCCAGAAAACTTCTTCTGTGGGTTCCTCTCCACAACTCACAGTTCCTGCCAGGGACCTGCCTCAGCTTGCAGTCCTGCATGGGGAACCAGTACTCTCCATACAGTGTGGATATTTACTTTACCATGGTCCTCCATGGGCTGCATGGGCACAGCCAGCATCACCATGGTCTGCACCAAGGACCAGGGGAAGCTCTGCTCCGTGTCTGGAGCACCTCCCCGTGTTCCTTCTCTGGCCTTAATGCCTCCTGTTTCTCTCACATTTTCTCACTCCTCCCTCTCAGCTGTTGTACAGCATCTTTTTCTGTTATGCTTTCTTTAATATGTTATCACAAAGGCACCACCAGCCTTTTTAATGGGCTATCTTTGGCCAGTGGGGGTACTTCTCGGACCTGGGTGGAGCTGGACTTTTCTGACCTGGGCAAAACTTATGTGGTCCTTCTAGAGAAGCCACCCTGCAGCATCTACAGCTACCAAGACATTGCCAAATAAACCCAATAAAACATTACAGTCAAGAATTTTAATTTCAAGCACTCCTTCCAAAAGAACAAAAGCTCACTAAAATTGGACCAGAAAATAGATTTTGAACAGAAAATTTTAAGACATAAAAACTCCAACTCAGGAATCCCAGCATCATTCTGAATTCAGTACTTTCCTTCCTTTGTTGCTGGAGTACAGTTTTAAAGGTCTTGTTTCCTTTAGATTGGTCAAAATCTTGTGCAATTCCAAGTGTGGAGACAAATCAAGCTTGCTAACCATCTGTATGTAAAAGTAAAAATGCTTTCATGCATTTCAAATCCAACTCCTCTATAATAAGCTCACCTGCCTTCACTCCTAACTATGAAAACTGTTTTATGCCTATCTTCTCACATGAGATTGAGACATCATCAGAGAGACTGAATCACAGTTTCTTCACACAAAGGTGCTATGATATACTCTGGTGTATTGAAAAAATAGTAAGACATGATAATCAAAAAAGAAAAAAAGTTAATTCAGCATGTTTAGAAATAAAACATCCTGCTTAGTGTAATAATAATTCCTGTTTGTCTTTTCAATTAAAATATTTCCAACTGAGTTACTGAGGCAGTTTCACTGATCTGTCTTAGTTACTGTTTCTGGGGTTTAAAGTGTGTCTTCTTGTTTTATATGTCCAAGGAAGGAATATTTCTAGTTTGCAGTTTTATTTTAGTAATTTGAAAAATATACCAATATCATCTTTTTAGCAATTGCAATTGTGACACAAAAATTTTGTTTTAAATTCATAGAAAAGAAATTTCCTCGCTGTTTGGACAATAAAGGTCTCATAAATTTTCACAACTTAATATAGGAGCATTAAGAAGAAAGGTTCACTTAATGCACAAGGCCGCAGTATGGAGAGGTAACAAGCATAGGGAAGGCCATCACTCCTAAACACTGAGGTAGCAGGAACATTTATTTAGCCTTGGTATGTGAGAGAGGATTAGCTCTTAAATCAGCTGATAAAATACTCTCTCCTTTCTTTTCCAACGACCTTTTCTTCTCAGCCTGTTTCTCTTCATGTTATTGTCAAGACACTACAGGCTTCTGCCTTTTGCTCATCTGTGCTTTGGACAAGCTCAGCCTGCAACAAAATACCCACTGCAGTTCTTCAGGATTACAGCTTTTCTGGTTCCCTCCTTCGTTCATTGAACATATGTTCCTATATAGGAAAGATAAGGTATGAGTCCATTTTCGATCAGCAAAAGGACAATTAAGACAACAGCTCTTCTGAAAACTTTGAAATACGGAAGAGAAGATAAAATGCATTTAGGCAAGTGAGGTGTAATAGGCACTTTACCGAGTGGTGTTTCCTTTTCTATTTCAGCTTTTTATTTCCACAAGAGTTCAATCAGCTTCTGTATTTGTAGGGATTCACAAAGCCCTTGCCCCATCTTGAGAAAGTCAAACATACCTTAAAAGATTTTAATGATACTTAAAACAACAGTTAAAAATTTAGCGAGACCCTAACCTTTGCTCAATTCAATTTTATTTGTGAGGTGGAGATCTTAGCATATGGCTTAATTAAATCTAAGTCCATATCACTTTTCAACATTAATTATAATTCATACAAATAAGAGTTCAGGAATACTGATGAATTGTCCTCTGAATATTTGATATTTGTTGATAGAAAAAAATGTTAAATAATAGTCACACAACTGAAGATGACATCACATTCCAGGCTAGCAATGCTTACACTTAATATGGTGCCCCATATTAAATATATATCACTTTCTTATTTGTCAGGCTACTAGAGAAGAGAGAGAGACAAATAACTAGATTTAATATATCTGCGAAGTACAGATAAATCTACTTTTGTATGTATTATCGATGTCCCAGTATCAGAATGAGGAAGATAACAAAACACAAGTTTTAGCATTGCTGTGTAGAATACAGCTGCCCCTATTTCTGCAGGTAAGACATTTCATTATCATCCATTTATGCTGATTATACTTTATTTAATATGAATGCAAAGACTATAATGCTGAATTGGTTTAAAACATTCATATAATTTTGATCCACAAAACAATCTGTTGCAACACAGATTTAAGAATCTTTTCACTTTCAGAGTTAGTTAAATAGCTGAATTAAAAACTGGAGAAATACAGAGTTTCAGCTTTAATTTACTGTTTTGAGTAACATCAAATCTGATGCTGGCTGTTATGTCATTTTGCTATGCCATAATGAAATCATCATTAGAAATTATTTTCTGAGGATGAGACTTCAGTTGAATCAATGTTTCTGAATTAAACAATGAAAAAATTTGATACTTAGTGGAAACCAACTATAATTATTAAGCAAAGCTATAATAGTACATTTTATACTGTGCCATAGATCTTTTTGTCACAAAGGTATCATAGCATAGAAGCTAGCAAAAGCAGTATTTTCTTGGATATGCTCAAATTGTTGAAGAAAATGTGCACATTCTATCTTCCCCCACAGTTCTTAATTTCTTTGCATTGTTATGTCTACATCTGCCCTTTCTCCAGCTATGCAGCTCCATGTATAGGTCATAAAGTTAGTGCAGCCCAAAGAGAATGAGTTCAACAGACTATCTCCCAGTGGGAACAATTATTTAAAAAAAAAAAAGCAGTGGGAAACAGGAAAGATAGAAATTCCCTGAATGTACACAAGAACTTTGTTGCCATAGCTAATAGGGCATTTCAATGACTGACAAGTGGGACACATTTTCTGTTGAACAGAGCCCTAAATTAAACACAGTTCTTGTCTCCCAAAAAAATTTAACTCACGGAATGCTTTTCTTTTTCATGTAATTAGAGAAAAGCATAGGTGGGAGTGCAGAAAAGCCTGATTCTCTGTTAGTTCAAGTTTTCATCAGGAAGAAATCTATACTACAGCATAAATCAGCCTTAACTTCAGAAACTGACCTTGGTTTCCTCAGAATAAATGGAATATCTCAGTTTTCCTGCCCTCTCTATCGAATATCTCACACTGATTATAGATAAGTCAATGACATAGCTTTTTGGCTTGTAACTGAGCAGGTGTAGATGCATGCTAACCATCTCCGTTGTATTTTTTAACTTGTAGTTCCTTGGAATCAGATTTCAATGATATTCCCTTCCATACAACTGAAAAACATTACCATTCCATTATCAGCCTTTGGGAAAAAAAAAAACAAAAACAACAAAAATAGACAGGAACAACAAGAAGGGTTTCAAGACTTCCAGAGTGATTTTATCTTATTTAAAATGTACTACCTTCAAAGATTCTAGGAGCAAGTGTATTTTCTCTTGCTTTTTAGTGAATCCCTTTATAACCCCATAGTAACAATGAGGAAAATTAAAGTCAGACAGTGAGGGGAGCCTCTTTCTGCATCATTTGACCCCCACCTACTCTTAAAATGTCTGTTAAAGCATATATTTTTCAGTGTTTCCACATTTACTTACTATTAGAAAACTTATCTTCATACATTTTTTTCTGTTGGATGATTAAAGCACCCTTCCTCCTGTTTAGAGAGTGATTATATTGCAGACTTTTGCATTTGCTCAAAGAAGATTTTCACTAGTCATTCGGCTTTTTGGCTGGTACTCAGCTAATCAAAACAGAACTTTCATAATGATATATATGATCTCAAAGAGTATCTTTTCTTGTTTTACTACAGAAAGAATAAAAAAAAAGCGAAACAAAAACCACACAAAAACCAAACCAAACAAGAAAAATATAAAAGGTAAACCCAGATAAATTATTTCAAATAGCAAAATCATCTACAGTTTTAATGTTACTTTTCTCACTGCTATCAAAGATGCTAGTTTTTCATTGCTACTTAGTATGATGTAAGTAGGGAGGCAGTATTTGCTTGAAAACAGTAAAAAGAAACAGATTTAAAATCAAATTTCTTCTCTTTATGCATGCAAGGCAGACAGGGTACTATGCTGGGTTTTCAAAATAGGTCTGATAGTTACTGTTTGTCTCCTAACCTCAACACTCAAAGCAATTTTCATTAGAATGAATAAGTTTGCAAGCCTTAACCTTTTGTATCAGCTGTAATTTTGGGAAACTGGATGCAAACAGTGACACTTATGTGACTTTTGGTCTGGGAATTCTGTCTTGGTACTTGAATTGCTGTGTGTACTTACTAAGGAAACCTTTTACATAGTTTCTCCTTGAGAGAGAAACACACAACCAACTTCCAGGCAATCTGAAAAAAACACAATGGCATACCTAATTAAGAAGAAAATAAAGAAATTTACTCAAGAAAAGTCCAAGACTAGTTATTTTTATATCTTAGTTAAAATAAATATACCATCTTTTTCCCAAGTTGGACACTACTGCATATAAGTAACTGAGGATTAATCATTCTTATCCCAATGACTTCTATTGGTTGTGAGAAGACTCCAGACCATTTAGATAAGCAGAAAATCTGTGAAATATGTGAAAGTCTGAATTTGTTCTCAAGGTTGGGAGAATTCCAGTTGCCAAAATTGAAAAGATGAGAAATATAGAATTCTAGCTGGTGTGTTGGAAATGAAATTAAGCAGATAATCAAAGGAAATATAGCAAACCTCCAAATATTTACTGCCTAGTAGGTCTTATCAACAGTTTACAATGTTGGAATGCTATATACTATGCAAAATTATTTGTTTATGCATTAAATGTTGACTGAGGATGTTTACAATAACTGAAGTAGATTGTGAATTACTCTGAGATTTATGTAGAAGATTAATTTCCAGATATCAAAAACATTGTGAAGACAGAGCTCTTGGGGGTTATTTTGTCTTGAACTTTAGCAAAGGACATGAAGAAGATCACAAAAACGACTTTGGTGTGCCCTCATAGACCCATTAGTTTTGAAACCATTCTTCTTTCTTTCTCTAAATTTTTAGTTTTGAAAAACAATTTTATAGAAGAATGATGGAGGTTTTTTGTTGGTTTATAGAATTCTATAACCCTAACCTAATTGTTTCAAACCTGGAGATGTAACTTCAGAGTCACTACAACAACACAAGCTCCCAAATTATTTTCATCTTGTTCACAGGAAGCTTATTATTTAAGAGTAGCATATTCAGCTGATTCTGGGATAGAAACAACACGAACTAGAACTTAAAAGCTGCACTACAGATATAGTTCAATGACATTTTTATATGTATGATGCATTGCTTTTACATTGTCATTACTTTTAGTCAGTATATATATATCTTTCTAAAAAGTTCAAACAACATTGTATTAAAAATTTACTCTTTTTGTGATGAAAAATTGCATGGCCTATGACATTTCCCCTTACTTCTGGAGTCCGTGGGAGTAAGAGAAGAGTATATGTGCAAGCATTCACCAGCAGAGTAATTAAGGAACTGGTGTGGTCCATCAGGATGTCTTCTTCAAGTTTAGGACTCCTTGGGTATGCAGGCAATGACCTCTGATAGACCTATTTGACACTACTAATTGGCAGTTCCACAAGCTGAATGAAAAAGCAGAAATAATTATACTGTTCCTGACTCACAGGATCTCTTTGGTGGACATGTCTGGTCCATGCTCTTAAAACCCAGGAAAGAAATAAAAGACAGCTATGTGAATATTCTTTGTTTAGGTGGACATTATTACCAATTTTTACATTGTAACAACCCGAAGAGCAAGAAAGTTTTGTCCAGACCTTTAGTGGAAAGAAATATTTTAGCTCTTGCACAAAAGCCTTTTCTTGGTCTCTCTGACTTCCTCTAAAAAATCAAGAGAGGGACAAGGATTATCAAAAAGAAAAACAATACAAAATGCAGAGTTGGTTACCTGAAGTGCCATAACTTCCGTATGCTGGTCATTTCCATAAGAAATAAAAAATTCTCGTTAGGTTTCCTTGTGCTCACTTTTTGAACTTCTCCAGGTCCCTCTGGATGGCACTCCTTCCTTCAAGTGTCTCAGCTCCACCACTTGTCATGGTGTCATTTGCAACCTTGCTGAGGGTGCACTGGATCCCCTTATCTCTGTCACTGATGAAAACATTAAACATCACTGGTCCCAATACAGACCCCTGAGGGACACCACTTGTCACTGTTGCCCATTGGGACACTGAACCATTCACCACTGCTCTCTGGGCATGACTGTCCAACCAATTCGCTGAATTCACTGAACCATCCACCCATCTAATCCCTCTCTCTAATTTAGAGGGAAGGATGTTGTGAGGAACTGTGTCAAAGGTCTTACAGACATCCATACACATGACATCCATAGACCTTCCATGGTCCCCAATGCAGTCACTCCATCATAGAAGGCCAGTAGCCTGGTCAGACAGGACCATGTTTTGGTTTGTCAGGAGTGTTGCTGCAAGGTCAACTGTCACAAAAATCTTAAGAGTCTAACTGGTCCAGAAAATTTGCCAGCAACTGGATTTCATCTGTTTGGAGATCATCTCAGTAATGAATACTCCTAAAGAGGAATTGGAACTTGTGGCCAGTAATAGTTTTACAAGAGTAGTAAAACCACCCTCCTCTTTCATACTACCACTTAATTTCCAGTCCCTTTTCCATGTTGTTTTAGGGATCAAGTCTGAAGGCATTTCCAAGATAGGATTTGAAGAGATAGATAGGAAAAGTTGAGTTCCAATCAAATGGATATCCTGCTGAGAAGATAATAGAGATTCAATTCAGCAAATAACACGCTTTCATTTCAACCTCATTTCTTGCAGTTCTCTTGTTTTAATTTCAGAAAAAGCTAGAAAGTGTTGACATGATGCAATGAACACATTACATTTAATCACGTCACTAACACTGCCTGATGCAAGTTAATGAGCATTCATTTGAGATTTTGGACTCCTTTTTATTTTAGTCATTAAGACCAATAAACATTGCTATCACCAAATTGTCTCACTCTAAATAGAAGAAGTTTGTGTACGTGAGCAGCTCTAGCATTTCATATACAAGTTGTGATCTCAGTAGTGCCTCAGACTTATACAAATATTACATCTATCTGAAACCAAGGAGCTTCTTTTACAGGTCAACTGCACAATATCCTGAACTTCACCATCACATATTTTAGCTTCATTTAGATTTGATTCTATGATCTTTCTGTGTTTATGTCACAAGCAGCAACGTTGTCCTGATTTTGGCTGGGGTAGTTGGTACAGCTGTGTGTTGAATTCAGTATGAGAATAATGTAGATAACACACTAACGTTTTGCTTGTTCCTAGGTAGTGTTTACCTGAAGCCAAAGACTTTTTTGTGTCTCATTCTCTGCCAGGGAGAAGGCAAACAAAAAAGGTGGGAGAGAGCACAACTTGGACAGGTGACACAAGCTGGCCAAAGGGATATTCTACACAACAGAATGTTATGACCAGTATATAAACTGTGGGAATTTCTTAGAAAACGGAATGACCAGGCTTCAGGCATGGGGTCTGCATTGGTCAGCAGGTGGTGAGCAATTGTATAGTGCATAATTTATTTGTCTTTTTTTCTTTTTTTTTCCATAAAAATAACAATAATAAAATTTTATTATTTAATATTTAGTTTTGTTTCCATTATTAAACTGTTCTTACCTCAACCTTTTGATTCTCTTCCTCATTCCACTGGGGCTGGGATGAGTGAGCAGTTGGTGCTTCATTATCAGCTGGGCTTAAATCACAACAAATGTGCAAATCAAGTAGCTGAAAATTCAGTATCTAATTTCTATATATTTGCTTTTATTGATCATTCTATCACTCTGTACATATTATATTTATTTAAGGGAAAATTTCTGGTTTTCTATACAGTGAGCTGCAACACAGTTTTGCTTGGTCCCTAAGGTCTCATGTATGACAGTGTGAGATTCTAGTTTAAGATGTGTTTTAAAGGAATTTCAAGTGGCATTGACATGTCAGCTCTTCTTTATTCTTTTTAAAAGATCAGTAGCAGAAACAGTATTCTTCTAGCATATACAGGAGCATCAAGCTTAAGCAAAATTTTTATGTTAGGGAAGGTTTGCAGTTTGCACCATACCTTTTTTTTCCCAATATCATTGGTTAAATTAACTTTTGCAAGATCTGTGACACTACACACAATAGCCATATAGCTTGTGTGGTATAATAGTAATTATTTATATCATTCCCACAATAAAAACAAAATAAAAATAGTTTCTTCTCATGAAAAATATAATTTTAATTAATATTAACAATTTATAAATAATATTTCATATCTTGCATTATAATTTTCCATATCAGGACACAGAAAACATATGAAAGGAAATTTTAAATTAAAACATCAGTCTTTCTGGGACAAAAGCAAAATTCCCTAAATATTAAGGAAACCCAAGTAACACACCTGTCTTTGGGTTTCCAAAAGGAGATAGAGAAGCCAAAAAAAGATCATAAAGGGATGTTTCTGTTTTAAGAAGAAAAGAGAAAACCTGTAGCAATCAACCTTTTTTGCATCACCTTTATATCACTGCACTTAAAAACAGTCCTTTGGTATATGGAATATTTTTGCTTGTTTGTTTCTCTGCTTACTGAGCTTGGATTATAATTACCTAGGTATAAACATGCCACTACATTTTGAATAAATGAAAATGTTATTCTCCAAAGTATCTTCCCAACATGCAGTTAGAAATAATCTATAAAGGTGGACTCCAGTGCTTGGTCCTAATTAAAATTATTTCAATAGTAGAGTCACACACACACACACACACACAACTACCAGGAATTTATTCCCACTTATGTGATTTATCTGCATAAATTCCTGAAAAGGGTCACCTAGCAAACCTAGCACAGACCTGACAGACTCAATTCCTATGAGAAGTGAAAAACAGGATACCTGTCTAGCAAGATTCAGAAGACTGGATTTTTTTTTTTTAAGTGTCAGAGACTGATTAAGTAGGAAGGATTATACAAAAGCAAACAGCTGAGACCCCCTCAAGCCCTTCCAAAGGCAAAACAGACAAAACAAAGAAAAAAGCCAGCTACTACTCAGCAACAAATTCCAAAGAAGCATAAATCTGAAATTTTCCAAACTACAAGTTCTAATACAGACCATAGCACAACTATTCCTAAAATTAATTGCTACTGGAAAAATTAAAAATTATATGGGTGTCAATGGCCATCAAAAATAGGTTCAAGAAGAACTCAAGCACCACTAACTTGGGGTTAAAAGTTCAGTATCAAGCCAATTTGATGAAAATATATTTTAAAAGGCAACAAACAAGAATAAATAAATAGTCATACAGAAGTATTATCTAATCAGGAACTGTCTGTACAGGTGTTTTAAAGGATTATTATCCAACATAAGATAATAAAGGATTTATTATCCAAGGATTCTCACCCACAAAGCAACAGTCTACATGAGCAGTCACTTAGGGAGGTAAAGATAGATTCAAGACTATTTACTTTTTAAAATAACTTACAATAAGCTTTCCAATTAAGGACACTTAAAGCCTAGGAAGATTATTTTGTGGATTAAATGAAGTAATAAGAAAATAAAAATATATATTTATGTGTAGTGTGCAAATTTTCAACATATATTACCAAAAGAGTTCCAAAGAGTTTTATGCTGAGACCTGGGGTATTCGATACAAATCTATGAAAAAAAAAAAAAAAAAAAAAAAAAAAAAAAAAAGACAGACAAATAACAAGGTTTTCCCTGGTACAACTGCTGAATTTAGGATGAGGAAAACAAATGATTCCTGTACAGAGTACACAGATTTATGCAGTAGGAGGAATAAACTAGAAGAATTAAAAATCTGTGTGAAATCGCATTGCAATTACAGGACATGATGTGATAGCTCACATGACTGAAATATCATCATGGATGGCTCTGCACTTTTTAGGGAAAACAGGTGAGAGAGGTGAGGTGATGGATTTGCTCTTTATGTGAGGGAGCATCTGGAATGTCTCAAGCTCTACCCAGCAGCAGACAAATGAATTGAGAATTTATGGGTAAGAAGTAAGGATAATATGGGTGATGCTTGTGGGCATTTGCTTTGGGCTACCTGACCAGAAGAAGGAGGTTAATGAGGCTTTGTATGGAAAAGACTGCTCAGGAGGTCCTGGAACCTCCCTCTCTGGAGACATTAAAAACTTACCTGGACTCATGTCAGTGTAACCTGTTCTAGGTGGTGTTCCAGAGGTCCCTTACAACTCTAACCATTCTGTCATTTTGTGATCTGTGACACCAAGACTCCAAAGGCAGAATAACCCATCTAAACTAAAAGCTAAAGTCACAGGATACACTTGCAAGGAAACACATCTGGGACACTGGTGATTGGCTGTCAAGTACCTTTTGAATATTCAGTCAGAAAAATATCTGCAATTTAAATACCTTGTTAGAGTTAATAACAGTTGTCAAAAAAACCACATTAACATGCCTAGGGGATTAATTCCCAACTTCCTTAACTGCATCTATATGACTAAGACAAGATTCAACATGTGCTGTGTAGTCCCAGGAGAATATATTTCCATGTTTTATGCAATGATAATTCAAACTAGCTGAAATCTTCTAAAAACATTGTTCAACTAAAAGACATACTTCAGATATAGAGAAATGGAAATTTTATAAGTCATGTTCATTCCCACAGCAATCTGCAAATGTACCAAATCATCACCTTGTTTAATCAAGCTCAGCCAACAAACTTCAATTTGACTGAAGTTTCACCTAAGTTTCCCCTAAGATCTTCATAGAGAAGTTGATGAATTGTAAGCTGAATGAGAAAGCAGTTTGGTGCTTAAAACCTGCCTTAATGATTTGGCTCAGAGGATGGTGAGCAGAGATATTAAGTGTGGTTGAAGGCCAGTAGCTATCAGTGTTCCCCAGGAATCAACATCTTCAAAAAAGATTGGAGTGGAGAGTTCATCCTCAGTTTGCAGATGGCACAAAACTGGCAGAAGTGACTGATATGGCAGAAGACCTTGCTTCTATCCAAAGTGTCCTTGAAGAAATGATCTGAGAGGAACCTTATCCAAATCAGCAAGGGGAAGTGCAAACTCCTGCAACTGGACACCAAGCTGAAGTAAGCCAGCAATGTACCCTTGAGCCAAAAAAAAGGCTAATGCTTTCCTGACATGTATTAGACAAAGCATTTTCAGCAGGTCAAGAGAGGTGATCCTTCACCTCTATTTAGCACTGATGGGACCACATATGTATTGTTGTGCCCAATTCTGGCCTCCCCAGAACAAGCAGACGTGGATTTACCAGAGAGAGTCCGGCAAAGTGCCACTAGGATGATGACAGGACGAGAGCATCACTGTCCTGAGGAAAGGCAGAGAGAGTGGGAAAGGCTCTGCATGGAGAAGAGAAGGCTTGGGGGAGATCTAATTAGTGTTTATAAGTGCCTGAAGGCAGGAAAAGCAGAAGATGGAGCCAGGCTATTTCAGTTGGTGCCCAGTGTGAGGATAACAGGCAGATAATGAAACATAGGAGGTTTCCTCTAAACATCCAGAAGCTTTTATAATGAAGGTGACTGAACACTGGCATAGATTGCCCACAACAGTTGTGTACTTTCCATCCTTGAAGATATATTCAAGGTCTACCTGGACATGGTCCTGGGCAATCATTTCTAGGACTCCTTACTAGAGAAGGGAGATTGGACAAAGTGACGTCCAAAGGTCCCTTTGAACCTTAACCATTTTGTGATTCTGCGACTGAAGTTTTATTATCTACCTCATCTTTAAAAGCACATGCAAGGTGTAGTGTGTGTGACTATCAAAGTGTGTGACTATCTCTATCATACTATGTTTTTAAATTTGTTAATTTCATTTAAAAATTGCTTTTAATGTTCAGCAGAGGTTAAACAGAATCCCTTACTACAAAAGCTAGACATTAGCAAGAAAGAGAAGTTTTGTAGTTTACAGAACTACAATTATAGACAGTTTCATCAGGAAAAACTATTACAACATTTCTACTTATGCTTTGGATTGGATTTTTTTAAATTGAAATTATCATTTAAAGCATATAAAAAGAAAAAGTAAAGGACCAAAATTTCAAGTATTGATAGTAAGAGGGTTATTTTAAGTGTTTAGATAGCACTGCTTTCTAGTAAGAAAGTCTGAAAGAAGTACCTAAAACTCAGAAATTGGTTTGGAAACAAACTATTGACTTACAGATTAAGTTTCAGTTTAAAATAAATAGAACCACAACAAGGATAGAAACTGAAAATAATTTAATACCTTCAGAGGTAATTCAAATCTCTCTTTTGGTGAGGTGATTGTGAAAATTTTACCTTTGCCATAGAATCATAGAATGCTTTGGGTTGGGAGTGGCCTTACAGATCACCTAGCTTCAAACTGTTTGCCATGGGCAGGGACACTTTCCACTGCACCAGGTGAGTTACGCATCTCTTAATCCTTTTCTTAAATAACTGCAAGATGGTTCATATGTATACTTTCTTATGATGAAATGATCTACTAGTTTAAATATCTCTTCTTCCTTTTTGGAATTTAACTCTCATATGCATTTATAGAAAGAAATTATAGCTTTTTTCTACTTCTGTTATACAGAGGAAACCAAATTTTTCTTTTCTGTTGCTGTTTTATTATGAGTCCTTCCTTACTCTAAGCATCTTAATAGAATTTCCTGACATTATTTTAATTTACAGTCTTGGAAATAAGCGGGTGAGAGAACACATAATCCTGCAATTTAAATTTTTTCTGTGACTATTATAGATCATGAGTATTTTCCTTTCTCAGAGGAAATAGCTTTTATTGCTTATCTAAGAACAATCAATTTTATTGTCAAAAAGTATAGCATATTAGTCAAGTAAAATTATTTTGCAATAAGCCTATTAGATTTTATTTCAGCTTCCATTAACTTCATCATTGTAATTATTCCCCCGCTCATTTTTTTCCTCCCTAATAGGTCTGTATCTGTCTAATTCTTGGGATACTTTTTATATTTCTGATATAATTAGTCTTGATTCCTCAATTTACAAATAGTTTGACCTAGTTTTTCATGTCAGTTTATGAAGAATTATAAAATAAATATTTTAAACACTATATTTTTTATGGATTCAAAGAAATGCCTTTTAGTTACACCAGTTAGATTTTTCAGAATCTTTCTTCTATCAGCCAAATTGAATAACCCTCCTAGTTTCTCTATTTCTGCAGGCTATTTTTGTTGTATTTACTACTGCTTTCCTGTCTAGTCTACTGTTACAGCACAGCAGTTATATCCTAAACTTGAACTTTATACAGGTCAAGATCCTTCTCCTGTCTTTTTCAGAGCCTGCTAGATATAAAGTTGGCATGGCTTTGAGTAGATCTTGTTTTATCCCAAATCCATATGTTAATCACAAATCGATTTTTAAAATTTGAAATATGTTTAAGAATAGAATTTGAACCATTATTTCTGTTGTTCAGATTACTAAAGTAAAGTCTAGAAAGAAGTCTGAAATGCCTCACTTTATTAATTGGAATGCTCATAATGGATTCATACTAATCCACAAAACAACATTCTGTTTGCAAGATGCATCTAGGATCTAGGACTACATACAGTAAATTCCACAGGACTAGAATTATATAAGTTTTCCATTCAGCTCAGTAAATTAAAATGTATTTCTGCAGCCTGAAACTAAGGCCAAGGATTTATTTTAGAATTTAAATAAAGCTCAGTTTTGACTGCCATTAATTAAAAAGGAAGATATTTTTGTTTAACTGAGATACTTTAAAGGAAAGCAAGTAAATCAAGCCAGAAAAAATAGATTTATATGTGAGCACAAACACTCAATTATGGAATTGCTCCAGCCTTCATTTCATTTGGTCAAGGTTCTCATTCCCCTTGAGCAGCAGAGTAGTCTGCTGGCAGCTAATGAGGTGAAAACAAACAGAGATAATTAGAAATTGTGCAATTAACATATTTACCACTATAAACACTGATTTTGTGAAAACTATTATTTTGACAAATTTCCAAATTTAAAAGTGGAAAAGAAGAAGAATCTTTTTAAGGAAAATACAGCTGACTCTGCAGAGTATAATATAATCTTTATTTTTCATTTGTTATTTCTGAAATGTTGCATTTTATGTAATTTTTAAATATCTCACCAAGAAAGAGAATGTGTGCACCCTGTTTAACCCATGTCATTACATATTAATTTTAAATAATTCAGTAATTATCATTATGCTTTTCAGTATATTTTAGCCTTCTCTTCATTGGAAAAAATACAATCAAAACAGACAAGCTATGCTATAAATATCCCATACAATCCCTCCAAGTTCCATGGCACAGTAAATTTGCTCCAACAGTGGAAAATAATTGCGATTCACTGTGGTTTCTCAGTGCTATTTTGAAACATATTCAAAGGTTGAATTCAGCAAGTTAAGGTTCACTTTATATCAATGAAGACCTACAAAGTTCTGAGACCTGAATCATCTGTTGGAGATGGTCCTCAATTTATTTCAGTTTATGATATATGGAGAGCCTGGGACATGTAGGATATTAATTTACCTTCCTTCATCAGGTCACTGAACTGATCTTGGGCCAAAGCTAAATAGCATGTGGGATATAATACTAACTCTATGTGAGACATCCAGATTTGAAACTTCATGACATTAAAAAACCATACAAACAAAGTCTTGGCATTTATTCTGACAAAAATATCCCTGAGAGTTCAGGTGGAAAATTTTTATTAACTCAGTAGGTAATTGCATATTTTACTCTGATCTTCATTAAGGGCCTTTGATTATTCTCCTCTCGTCCATCTGCAGGACCCCCATTGACAGAAACATGAATATTGCATAGGGAAATAGTATATTAAGTGTTTCTGTGGGTGGGAATGAGGAAATATCCTGCAGATGTAGCAGACCCAGCTCTGTTTCTGCAAAGGCTGAGGGAGACTTGGAGGAAGGGAGAAGCATGGTGTATTAAAAAAACAAAAACCTGAGAGTATTTCTTTCATACATCTCTGACTTTTAGTAATGTTACTGCAATGATTTCTATAATTCCCTAATGACAGAGAAAGTAAAAACTGGAATCATTGTTACTTTATAGTGAGGGATCATGAGAGAATGCATCTGTTACAAAGCCAGCCAATGTCTTTCAAAAGTCAAAGTGGATTTGGACATAGTATGTTCATAAATTCTGACAATAAATGCCAAAATCAGGTTGGACAAAACACACTTTTGGCTTAATTTATTTGTCTTTATCAGTTAGGTTTAAGAGTTCCTAAAAGTAGATTTTGTCCATTCCAGGTGAGTGTTGTTGTGCAAGAGGCATGAGGAATAATCTCTAATCACAGAGAACTGCTGATGTACACGCCTTTGAATCTGGTACATCTCTGTAAGATTGACAGCCTTATTTTATCCCATGCCTGCATTCAAACAAATAGTAATTTCCTTCTATTTTCCTGTGCTCCCTCCTTCACCCTTGTCCCAAGATCTATTTAAATTGCCACCACTACAGTCAAAAAACCCCATGAAAATCTCTTTGTCAAAGAGTACACTAAAGACTAAGTATGAGCAGTCTAAGCCATTTCATTTGAAAGGGACAGCTGCTGTTTCAGAAGCTAGATTTGCAATCCCAACTGTAATTCAACACTGAAGAGAAACAGAAGACTTGGAGATTGAACAGCAATAATCTGGAAATTAACCCAACAGAGAAACATCATTTTGGAGTAAGACACCAGTGAGGGATATACATTTTAATGAGAAAATCCAGTGGCCTGGAGATTAGCCTGCAAAGAAATTCAGTAGCTTTCAGATAAGATTTCAAGTCAGACCTGATATTCATACTAGACATCTGAATACATCCACATTAATTTGATTTCTTTAAAAAGATATTAATAAAGTCAGAGACATTGTGTTTACTGCATATGTCCCTGTGAAGAAACCCATCCCATATTGCACACTGACCCCACCAATATTTATTAAAGCTTAGCTAATAATCTGAGTAAGAAAGAATCTTTCTTTCTCATATAAAAATGCAAATCTAAATAATAACAGGAAGTTACATTAATTTGACCTCAAATTTGATCACTGTATTTTTCTACTAAACCAAGTATATCAATCACTTCTTGGAACACATAAACAACACCGAGCACAAAAAAAAAAAAACCCTGAATAGTATTTAATTTATTTTAAGAGGACATCTAGTTAGAGAATTTCCTAACATAACATTAGAATTACAAAGAATACATGTAAATTACAGTGACATTATAGTGGGTGTTCCCTATATGCCACCAACCAAATGAGGCAGAGACCAGGAGGAGAGGCTGGAAGGAAGACATATCCTTATGGAAAAGGTTCAATTCAGGAAGGACAGAGGCGAATGGGACACATGTATAATCTATGGCCCTGATGGGATCCACCCAGAAGTCCTATAGGTGCTGGCTGATGTCATTGCAAGGCCACTCTTGATAAACTTTGGTTGATCATGACAGACAGGAGAGAGGTTCTCAAAGTCTGGAGGGTTAATATATTTCCCACCTTCATCTTTTTTGAGCTGTTCAGTGAGGAATATACAGGTCTTAATTTATTTACTACAATAGGCATGCTGAAAGAAGAGATATTTAGAATCAATATAGTGTGTCTTGATTCAAGTACTTCTATTAATCTTTATGCTTAAAAAAATTCTACAAATGCTCTCACATTTAAAGGCAGTGGGAAGATCGTAACAGTTTTTCAGTTCTTAGAGGAAAATATATTGCTTTATAAAAGCATGTGCTGTACCTTAGACTATTAATTTCTCAAAAGGAGCAATCATCTGTGGAACAAATATATTCCTTTGATGGTTTTTTAATGGCAATGGGTCATAGAGATGAGGATTCAATTTTATATTGCTATTAATAGTTGCAACCATTCTGCTTCCAGACAATGCATTTTAATCTGGGACTTGCTACTAGTTTACATCCCATCTTTGCATAGGCATACCTGAAGCACTGAAGGAACAATTTAGTATTTATGATGGTGGAGATAAAAGGTGCTCAGACCTTAAAATAAAGTCCTGGTCTTCCAACTGTAAAATCTACTAAATGTATATGCCATGCTTTGTTCATTTCTTTCACTCCAATCTCAGAGCAAGAAAAAAAAAATATTTTTATTATTATGACTTTTTACATTTACTTTTGAAAAAGTGTGTTTTTCAATCAAGGAAATACTTGTAGTATAAACATTTTTGTGAGTTTTTGATGTTTTTTTCTTGGACCATGTCAAGATTCTCATGCTTAAATATTATTCCCTAATTTTCAGTTGAAAATGGATTTAGAAATTTCTGAAAAACATACCATACAATAATCCTCTACAGATTTTTCTAGGCAAATTTAAATTCCTATTCACTCTCAAATAAAAGATGCTTTAATAGCTGGACTCAAAAATACATGACCTCTGTTATTATTAGAAAGATTGTTACACTTACACAAAAAGTGTATAGAAATTTTGTTTCACAGAAATTCACAATAAATAAAAAATCATATTAATAATTATGACTTTAAATAATGATAGTGAAAATCACATTAATAGTAATAAATTTCTCAATATAGACTTAAAAATGAAACAAAAAATAATCTGCACTTGAACTAAAATTTCGGTCAAAGACCGTCAACAGTCGAATTGTCTTCTCCTCTGTTTGAGACTTTAAGACTACAGAAAATTATTTATTGTTGAGCTCCCCTAAGTGACCTTACAAGCTATTTTTGTTGCTAGCTAAAGTAGTATCTTTACTGACAATTTTAACCTATGCTAAATCTGACAGAAGACAATGTTTAGAATTTAGTTCAAGGGTGCTTTGGAACACAATTGAAAAGAGTATTTGTCTTATGTTAAAGAATCCTTGAGTCTTTCTTTCTTGAGGAGGAACAAAAATGTGGCAACTTTAAAAACCTGGAAAGACTTTTCTTTCAGATTATGAACCCTTCTTAAAAACAGTGGAAGACTGGTGTCAAAAAATCCCCACAAACTAAAAGCCTTCAAGACATATACTGCAGCCTCTGATTAAATATTTTGACAATGATTTTTCTGTTTGTCATCTCCAGTGAAATTCTTAATTCTCAAAATCCTATATATAAATGTTATTAATCCATCACCTAAACTCAAAATGTTTCTTTTTGGAATTCATCTGTTGAATTCACAAAGGTTACAGGCATCATATATTTTCCACATAAAATATCCCAGATATTCTGTTTGAGGCTTTGACATTATCACTTTTTAAAAATGGCTATGGGATAGCCTTTTCTACATGTCTGCTTGCTTGCACAGCCATACTCTGCTACACTATCTCAAATCATGCTTTTGTAAGATGTTGCAGCAATCACCATTTCCTTTTAAAATAACAGGGATTTTTTCTGTTCATTCACCAGCTCCATTCACAGCTCTCCTTGATGTTCAGTTCTATTCTTTGCCTTAGAGGAGCTGAACACCTTTCTTCCTTGATATCATTCCGCTACACCTAGTGTTCTGAGTTTCTATATGCTGGAGGGCAGAGCACACCACCTTTTTTGCACCATTTTGCAGTAAAGAATAAAATAATTTTTAGGATAACAATGCCTGCAAACCAGACTTTAATGTAGACAGCTCATAGTGGGCAAGAAAATTACAACTTGATTGCTACAGCAGTCACCTGCAGATATCCAGATCCTGTTGAAGATGTTGAGGATGTTGAGTGTTCTTCACTGAGAATGAAAAAAGTTGTTTTGTCCTTAAACATTTGCATGTACATATATATATATATATCTGTGTGCAGGTGTGTGTGTGTGTGTGTGTGTGTAATCTGATCTTGATTACTTGTTGCTGCAATGAATTTCTCCCAGTGTCCCTGATGTAGTTTGGCAATATTTTTTTTGTTAAAAGTGAATGCACGTCTTAAGAAAAGTGTTAAAGAGACCTCTATGGTACTGTAAGAACAACTGATGGGTTATTTATTAACTGATGGGTAGAGACAAGTTCCAGGCTGAACGGATTACTTTTACTACCCTCACTGCAATATAGAATTCTGCCCATAAACATAAACATAAACATAAACATAAAGCAGGTGTTTTCATATAGCTGCATATTTATATGTTCCCTTTTCTCCTGCTACATTACTTCCATTCCAACAAAAAAAATCATAGTAATGTGTGTTTTTTTAAAAGATACCTTCACTACAGTCAAATATGCAGCTTTTCATACCCCCCCCCCCCCCCCCAAAAAAAAAAAAAAAGGCACAAACCAGAGAGTGGCGCTTTGTTGTGGTGGTAGGAAAATAAACAAAACTACACTGCAACAAAAATCCAAGCATGGTGAAGTGGACCATGATTCTCAACACACTCTGCACCGCAATGAATATCTGTAAGAGCCCTTTTACACTTGTAATTCAGACTTCTTCTTCACAACCCACTTTAAATGCAGAGAATACTTTTGTATTTCCAAGCCATTATGCCTTCTTAACAGACTGTTAGGTAAAACAGGTAGATGGTATACAAAAATCTCTCTCTCTCCACTTGTTCTAAAGGACTGATACAGCATTAACGTAGATCTGAAGACTGAGTTTTCCTTCACATTAGAAAATAAGCGCTGGTAGAGGAATAAATTTTCTTAAGCAGCAAGGACTTATCCCAGTTCATTTCACCAAGCACAGTATCTCATAGGTGCCAAACTCATTACTGCAAGTAAAACCACTGCAGGGCTGTTCCAATGGCAGACATGGCTTTATGCACATTTCCATTGTGAAGAATGAAGATTGTGTTGCCAGTATGGAACGAGAAGGAAGTGAGAATTAAGGAAGGTTCAAATCCCTTTCATTGTCATTAATTTTATAAGTGAGTATAGTAAATATTTTGTAAGTATGCTGCATTATAAGTTGTTGAATAAAAAGGAAAACGAGTAGATAGAGACTTTGCAGTCTCTTCTTGGTGTTTCAGACAGTACAATATCCTCTGCTTCAGGAACACCCTTAAGCAACTGTTTGGCTGAGACTGTCCGACTCTATTAACAGACCGTGAGCTCATTACCATGAGATGCAGGGTAATAGCCCCAAAGAAATTTTATTAAGACAACAAATTATCTTATCTTTGCCTAAAAAATACTCTTGCAGGAGCAGAGAACTGGGAAGGAATTTTTTATTTATGACTATCTACTCAAAAAGATCAAAACAATAAAAGTGTTCATTAATACATCAAAATCATAATTATCTTCCTTGCAGAATGCCCTTTAGCAGACTTAAACTACAAAAATTGGTGTGGCAAACTGAAACATGAAAAAAAAAATGCTGTGTAGCTTATTTTAAAATTATTTTCTTACACCCATTTCCTCTCAGTGTCCAGACTGTTGCATAATGGATCTTTCTAGTGTTTGTTCTCTATTTCTTCAAGAAATCCTTCTTTTATAACGAGCCTGGCATCATCAAATTATACAGCTTAAAAATATCTCCCTTTCTCCTTTTTTATGTTTGACCATGCAACTTTAAAGGGATAGAAAAACAGGCTTAGCAATAGTAACACTAAAATCTGCTATGAGTCAGAGGTCTGAAAGGTTTATATTTCATTTGTACAATCTAATTCAATGACTTCACAAAACCTCATAGTATATAAAAAGAACTCCGAAAAGTCTATGGATATTGAAATGGCATAATCTGTGTGTTCATGGTATTGCTAATCTCACTAGAGAATAAAAGCTCTGAAATCTAGTCAACAACCCATGGGATTGCACTGTGGCTTTATATGATCTTATATCACCTCACTCTGGTTGGATTTTTTTTAGGATTTTAGTGACTGAGTCTGTCTTCCATGTCTTGGATTTATAAGTTATTCAGCAGAGGCTCCTTAATGCAGCTTGACTTTGTAAAACTATCATGTTTTGCCCTTTTATGTACATATATGTATATATATATATATATATATGCACTTCTATTCAATTTTATATGCGTATGATATTCTTAAAACTTGATCTGATCCTGCATTTTTTTCATAGCCTAGCTAGAATTATTTGCTATTAATCAGGAGAGATTACTTCAGACTCTGAATTGGAATATTCAGCTGCATATGACCTACATTCTAAAATTCATTTCGGTTGGAACAAAAGCAGAAAGCAAGGGGGTTTATGTTTTATTTTGTGAGGTTTTTATTTTGTTTTTGTTTTCAAATCAGATATTCAATTCAATGCCATGAAGTTGTTAGCAGTACAAAGTGAGGTAAATGATTTATTGTATGTTTTTGCAAATCTACTGGAAATTATTTCTACACAAACCTAGTACTGAGAATTTTAAGAGGCAATCACAAATCATAATAAGAGGAATGTGAAGAAGTACTCATCTGATTTGAGATGCCATGCTGTCTTCTTCCTTCTTCCAAAGGTCTTGGACACTGAAATTTTAAAAAGTATTTAGTTTTATCTGTCTTTTGGATATGCCTATGAGCATTTTCAAAAGTGGTGCCATTAGTGCATCTACACTTTTCTCATGGCCATTCTAGGACTTTTCATTGTGGAATCTGGAAGATTTTTCTTCCAAAATGAGAGGGTTTAGAGCTCTTAACGTTTGCTCTGACCTTTGGAACTAGACCAGGAGTTACAGTCCTTCCGCTAATGAAGGATCTTTAGCAACTTAATTATTTCTCCAGGCATCCTTCAACTATTTTACCTTTAGGGAGACCAACATTTCTTTGACAAAGAAGGAGAAATTAGATATGATGTATGATACACTTCTAATATTTCTAAGGGTTTCCACAAAAACCCCTCTCTGCATCTAAGAACTACTGATGGGATGAACAGATTCTTCTACCTAGTCTGCCAATAACTGTCAAGAGAATTGGAATTTCGGTGCTACTTCCATTCTTTGATTCAGAAAAGTGCTTATGCTAGTAGCTATGAAATTTTGCTTTTTTCCTTTAAATAAAGAATAAATTTTTTCAAGTCCTGTATACAGTAATTAAAGGAAAGTTTACCAAAGTACAAATACTTCACATAAATGACCCCTAAGGAGAAAGACCTACTGCACCTCAACAAGGAGCTCCAGTAACTTATGTTTCCCTGCAGGTTTAGTTATGTAAATTATGTATAAGCAATCATGTATAAATAGACTTCACGGTAAATAATTTCACAGCTACACAGAAAAAAAGATTTAAAATCAAAATGAATACAAATTAAAAAGAATAATTAAACAGAATATGAATAAGGGAAAAATCTTGAAATATCACTGAACATATAAATTTCCAGGTTAAAATTCTTAGGGTCATTGAAATTGGGATCCATATTGATCTCAATAGGATTTCAGCTTCATAGTTTTACTCCAAATAACTTTTTTTTTTTTAATTAATACTTTCAGTGGTAAAAAAGAAAAAGGAACTGAAATATATCTTATCTAGACTCTACATGAGGAACTGTCTGGCAGCAACAAGCATTACAAGACTTGACAGGATGGAATTTTAAATCCAACACAATCATATCAATCAGAGGGCACAAGCCAGAGCAAAACTTAATAGCCTGCTGCCTCCTGCATTGATGACAGCAAAAAGAAATCCATAAGCCAGGCAGTTTAAGGAAGGTTTCTTCCAAAGCCCGTTTAAGAAATACAGGTTTCACTACAGCCACAAACCAGAACAAGATGCAATGAAGAAAAACTGCACTATATTTTAAATCAGCTAAAAGGGGATTGAAAAAAGCCCTGTTCCATGAGAGCTAATATGGGCAGCCAAAGAAAAATAAAAGCAAACAACAAAGACCAGAAAAAAATAGACTGACTTATTTATTAAATGTAATTGAAAAATACTGGTAAGGATAATTCTATTAGGATAATTGCCCCTTTCACATGGAAATTTTGTCAGTGAAGAACAACATTCCATACAATTTCCTGGGAAGTGTTCTTCTATGGTGAAAAGGGCTGGAGTACTGCAGAAAATTGAGGGACATCATTGTCCAGAATAACAGATTTGAAGCACCTACCTGATAATGCATGTTTAGTGATTCTTATCCTGAATTCTGACATGCTATGAAGGGCCATGAGGAGCTTGAATATTCCTTTCTCACTTTGAAATAAAACATGGTCAAAATCCTAAAGCCATAAATAAGGGAGTAGCCCCTTGTCATGAAGTTTGGCTTGCCTTTGCAAGATCACTTGGCAAGTCATGCAGTTTTAAGTGGAAACTCTGACTTTAGACATAATGCAAAACTAGATCTGTATTTGTCTATTACAAACTTTAACTTATGCTTGCTAATTGACAGTCACATGAAAAAAAATTTAAGACTTAATAGGACTAAACATAAACTTTATGCAAATGAGAATCATAAGCACCTGTCCTGCCAATATTATAGTTTGAAATAGTCCCTTCAAAATTAGCAGTATTTATAGCTACTCAATTTTACAACAAAGAACAGGGACTTGAAACTGCAGAGTTGCTTCCAGTGTTACTGTAAAATTGCACCTGTACCCATCCTGCTCACATCGAGTCAACTTTGTTTTCAGTAGCAGATAGAGTATTGTGTTTTTGTTTCAGGATGAGGCTAATGTTGATAATGCACTGATGGTTCAGTTACTGCTGGGCAGAGCTTACACAGAGTAAAGACTATTTCTGTTTCTCACCCCATTCCACCAGTGAGGAGGCTGGGGGTGCACAAGGAGATAGGAAGAGACACAGCCAGGACAGCTGAGCCCAACTGACCAGAGGGATATTCTATACCATAGGGTATCATGCTCAGTATAGAAAGCTGGAGGAGGGAAAAGAAGGAGGGGATTTTTAAAGTGACAGCATTTGTCTTCTCAAATAAACCCTAGACATGGTGGATCCATGCTGTCCTGGGAATGGCTGAACACCTGCCAGCCCAGGTGAAGTGTTAAATGAGTTCCTTGTTTTACTTTGGTTGGGTGTGGGTTCTGCTTTACCTTTTAAGCCATCTTTATCTCAAGCCATGAATTTTCCTATTTTTACTTTTCCAATTCCTTCCCCTATATCAATGACGGGGAGTGAGCAAGTGACTGTGTGAGGCTTAGTTGCTGGCTGGGCTTGAGGCATATCAATATCCACTGAGATAATACCATAATCAGTTCCCATTTCAAGAAGCTGGAATCTGCCTGTCCCAATTAAATAACTGCAAGACCATTCTAAAAGACATATTCTCCCCAGAGCAATGCAAAAATGTAAAATGAGCCAAGTGAATTAGCTGCAGTACATAGGTAGCCTGCTCTCTGCCTCTAGGTATAATTTTAAGCTTTTCTAAGATTTACTCAATTGACTCATTCATTTTGTGTCTCATAACAGTAACAAATACCATTTTCTTTTAGTATAATTTTTGTCGCATTTTCTGTTGTGTGCAGTAGTTGTGCAAGAGTCATGATTTGTAATTATAAACCAGAATATTAAGACCTGGATTCTTGCATAGATGCAAATACAAAAACTCAAAACAAAATGAAACAAAATAATGTGGAAACAACATTCAGTTTGAGATCAGGAGTAATCATTATTTAATGATCACTTAATGACACGGATGAAGAATATACTGAGGTTTTTGTCATAATTTTGACACATGATAATTACCTTTGAGGGCATTTACTTTTATAGATCAAAGGAGTTAAATATATCCATAAATAATTGCAGAACAAGGGACCAAATTAGTGCTGATGCTGATACACATATACTACTCTCTGGTAGGAAATGGAGGTTTGGAGTTATAATTTTAGTGTGCCTAAACATTTCTGACTTACCTCTAGAAATATTGCAAAGCATTAATCTGAACACATGATGCAATTCCTTCCCTGCCATTATTTATGCAGTGATTGCACCACGTCTGCAAAATGCCTTGTTTTTAACACTGTAAGTTATTTGAATACACTTCAGGCATTCAGAAGCTTCCATTATAAAAACATTGTATTGCAGCATCCCTGGGTCTATGATAAGAATGATAGTCCTCACTTCATTTTATTAGTAACCATTCAAATGAACACTATATATGTATATATATATATAGCTACTCCTGAATTCATAGTTTTTTCATAGTTTTGTGTTTTTTATAAAATTTATTCTTTGGTGCTAGAATGAGTAGGCATGTACAGAATTGGTGTATAAGCAGCCATAATTGTTTCGGAAATTAAATACATGAAAGTCAGGAAATTAAATTCCCAGTGTTAAATTTCAGTATTAAACCAATTCATTTGCGATCATGTCTGGAAAAGTGATTTCTAGAGGATGTCAATTGTACTTTGCCCTCTGTAAAATTATAAGTAGAACTGATAAGGCAGTTTGAAATTTCCCATTAGAAGAAGCAGTTTTAGATTATCACTAACATCAAACTTGAAATATACCAGCTTGAATATCTGCTTTAGGAGTGCTTCTTTTTCTATTCATGAGTGCTCAGTGGATTTAGTTTATAAAGAAGAAGAAGAAGAAGAAGAAGAAGAAGAAGAAGAAGAAGAAGAAGAAGAAGAAGAAGAAGCATCCTGAAACATCACAACTTGTAGTCACTTCCATAACAGATTAAGAGCTCCTTAGAAACTAGGACAGAGCAAAGACCAATGGCTGGAAGATAAAACTAGGAAAATTCAAACAGGAAATAAATTTACATTTATTTTAAACAGAGTAATTTATCTATAGAAAAAAAACTACATGTGAAGTGCTATGACATTCATATTTTCCAAGAAAGCAAGTGTGTTATCTTTTTGGAACAGGGTTTCATGGCACGAGTTCATGACAAATACTAGCAAAAATGTATTTTACCTGATGACCTGAGCTATAAAATAATTTAGTCTGCAAGTCCTGAGAGGCTGAAGAGCATTCATCAAATTGCACAGCCAGAGTGAAAAGGCCTGAGCAGAATAAGGCACCACTTAAAATCCATGAGATTTTATCTGACTAAGAACATTGATACAAAGACTTAGAGCTCCCTGGATTTGGAAGGTAAACAAAATTATATAAGTAGTCCTGTAGCCCATCTGTTCTGTAAGATGTCACAGTCCTAGAGCCTTCCAATGTAAGCAGTTTGACAGGCATACAAAAAATCTCTTATGTTCTCATGCTCTTCCTCTAAATACTTTGTGATCTCTTTGATATTGCTGGAATTATCTTAGTTCTTGGGTCATACTCAGCTATCTGTGATTATTATTGCTAGCTCCTAAGAACAGTGATAAATTATGATTTCTGAGCTATAAATATTATTTTTTTTTTCTCATTGTTAACTGCTCTTTTTTTTTTTCTCTCCACAATAAAATCAGTTCTCTTCTCTCTGCCTGCAAATGCTAAGTTATTTCCTGGGATGTGCTTAGCATTTGAAAATCAAGTTTTTAATGCTAATACATTTGTTGCTGATAGTAAGCCCCAATATAAATCAACTGTTCTACCTACTAGATGGATACAATGCTTCAATGTCTTATAGCATGTAGCTTACCTTGTTTTTATACTTCCTTTAATCCATTTAATGAAACCAAGCAGCATGGTAATGGAAACTCTTTTCAGGTGCAATGAAGTTGTCAAACATCTGTTCACTCTCTTCAATACTCACTGTGTTGGACTACATGCAACCCTCATAACAAATCTAAACATCTTCTAAAAAACCTTTCCAGAATGTACCCTGAACAAGTAAAAATTCAGAATTCAGTAAAATTCTGTCCTGTGCAGTAACTGTAAGGCAAAGCTAAGAAATCCTGAGATGGCATGTAGACACTAAGCTTGCTACAAAGAGTTGGTCCATAGACAGCCCAGAAAAGTGCTATCACTCTTAGCAATACAATCACAACATTACTGTATTTGCATGCATAGCAGATTATGAAGTCCCTGAATATATTCTGTTTGGAATTGCTGAGGGATTAGGATGAAAGAGGGAGGGAAAGCACATGTCCATGAATGATTGTAGGGATAGGGAACGATGTAACACATGCAAGAAATAACAGAATGAGAGTAAAAAATTGTGTCTGTAGCATTTCTTGGGTCATTTCACTGTCCTCAACAAGTCTAGCCCTGAATAGATGTGGGGTTTTTTCACTCCTCCCTTACTATTAGAGAATGAATGAGACAGTATTTTTTCTCCCTATTGGCCTGTTTCAGTCTTTTTGTTTCTTATTGGTAAGGCATTTTTTAATTTCACGGTACTTGCTAACTAGAATATTTTTTGTTGTCTCCATTCTTTTTTTCAACTTCTAGTTCATGCTCCTTTGTGATAAAGTTAAAATTCTTCCAGATCTCATGTTTTCTCAACAAATAGAGAGATAACTGGTTTCACTATCTAATGCAAAAAAAAGGAAATAGTTTCTTATCATGTGAATGCAAGCTTACTGTATTAAAAAAAAAACCCACGTGTTTTGATTAGTAATAAAACTTTCATTAAAAAGTGGAAATAAAATTCACCCACATAAAATATGATATTTCTATAAATATTGTTTTCCAACACACATATCTTTAGTTTTTTATTCTTTATGTCCTGCACGAATATCAACATTCAATATTATCCACTGGTTGTTTTTCTGCTGTTACCTCCTTACAGCTAGAATACTGCCTAGAGTTTAATTTTATTTCACAGTGTATAAAAAAAAATGCAATAAGTATCTTTGTCTTGGTAAATAAGTTTTCCTTGAAGATCAGCTAAATGTTCATAAAAGTTATATTTACAACAATTCTTAGCTGTTTTACAAGGAGTATCAAATTTTAGACTTTCAGGGCTATTTATTAGTCTTTTAATCTATTAATCTTAAGATTGTATCAAGGCTTCTCTGTACAATATGGGTATAATCAAGGCAACTGATAATAAGTTAGAAGTCTCAGATATAGTTGGCCACACAGTACAAATGTGCACATTAACAAAATTATTAAAGTCTTCCAAAACTACTTACTCCTAGTTATTGCTCAGTGATAACAAGAATCACTGATAATACTTGGAAAATGTCAGGATGCTGGTGGCATCACTTTCAAGATAAAAAAATGGTATAATGCCTTCTTTTTGCTTTCCTAATCAGAGCATTTGCCTTATCTTTAAGAACAAATATTGCAAGCAAAAATGCTGGAAAGATATTGGAGTCCCATATATTTTTCTCCATAAACTTGCCTTTGATTTGTAACTATGGAATAACATAATCACATTGAATATCACTGCATTTTTACTTAACCTATTAAATGATATGAAATATCAAATAGTTAATAATAATGCAATTAATCAATGAATCGAAGTTAAACAAGAATTTTCTGTTGAACATCTATTATATATTTATTTTCTGGGATTTTTTTTTCTAGTAAGTCCCAACAATATTCTTTACATTCTTGTGTAAACCTTAACATTTCTGCAAACAGTTTTGTTGAGACCCAGAAGTACGAACCAAGCTACACACTGACATCTTGCAATAGATTGAAATCTTCACATTTCTCTGGATGACTCAGTCCTGGCTGGCTGTGGATCAAAAC
The DNA here is from genome assembly GCA_013398595.1 of Tychaedon coryphoeus. Lineage (NCBI taxonomy): Eukaryota > Metazoa > Chordata > Aves > Passeriformes > Muscicapidae > Tychaedon > Tychaedon coryphoeus. The sequence goes on along the minus strand of WBND01000007.1, from coordinate 3,381,249 downwards.
TTCCCTCCCAGGAGCAGAGCAGACAGACTTGCCTGGGGTTATGCTGCCTGCCACCAGAGTTACAGCTCTGTGGAGGCAATGGTCCAGGCTGTTTCTGGATGTTGTTAGTGCCAAGTTTGTCTTGACAGCTCTGCTCCACACTGACAATGCAAATTACTGATGCCTCCATGTCCAGCCACTTCTTAGTCCTTTTTGCACCTCAGACTGATGATTATAGCAGATTTGGAGCATTTTCATGCTTATTCCTTTCCTTGTTTGCTGGAACAAGACTGTCAACAAGCTGACCCTCTGATCTTTCAGCTGATAATCACTATGTCAGCCTAGTTTGCTTTTGGATAGTGCTGTCATATTGAATTAACATTGTCCTTAGAGAAAGTTGTCATTTTCAGCTCTGCCATATGAGAGGCATGAAAACCATTAAATTTTAGGTGATTTCAAATAAAGAAACCTAGGCAATATCTTAAAAGTTTTCCAGATACTTTCATTAGAACTCCTTTGGAAGAGCAAAATCATTAAGAAATTTTATACTTAAACTCACTATAAAATGTATTACTCTAGAAGTAGAAGTTAACTAGTGGTTTTGATTCAGTTACTCTCCATGATGCTTATAGTCTGATTTCAGAAAATAGTATCATATTTTAGATTCTGTTATCCTTAATAGCCACAGTAGGAGCCCAAACTCAACATCTTTCTGTTTTTAGCAAGCAAACTGTAATTTTAACACACAAGTCACGATTAGTATCACATAGACAACCAAAGAAAAGTCCTCAGCAATTCAAGTTAAATCAGAGAAGTTATCTGAGGAGCCTCTCTTTTGTTGTCATAATTATAGATCTTGAAGAACAAGATCTATTCCTTGCAAGGACAAAAAGCCCCTACAACATAGTCTTTACAAAGCACATATATGATGGTGTATGTGCATAATAAGATCTATATTATTTCCATTGATACGGCACAGAGTTTACAAGAAAGAAAAAAGAAATAAAATTTCGAGCAAATACCATCACTTGATTCTCAATAAGTAAACTACATTATTTACAGTATTATTTATGTTTGTTCTGCTTATGCCTGAAAGAAAACTGAATCATTGTGAAGTATTGAGTTGCCTGTCCTCTTAACTGTGAGGAGGAAATTAGTCACTTAATATCCTGTGTATTACTGCAAGACAAGACATGAAACTCGATGCAGATTCAATACTGCCAATGAAAGTTCTCAACTAATGAGGAAGAAAATGTTAAGTTTATAAAATTTGTTCTGTTTGACTGAGATAGACCCCGCTTTTTGACTTGTTTCATTAATACTTTTAGTAAATAAGGAGAGATGTTATGATTCATATTTTTTTATTGTTGAGAATTAATTTTTCTTTTCTTTCCTCACCTAGCAATCAACATTGAAGATTTGCAATTTTATTTTTATTTAGCATACAATCTCAGACAAATAAAGGAAAACGTCACTAAGAGATTCTGAATATATGTTCTTCCAGAGACAAAAAAGATGGTGGATTAATTGATGGATAGTTTGTTTTAAATATAATTGCTTAATTTTTCACAAAAAAATGCCCTAAGGTTTCAGTGGATGATAAAATAATTGTCTAGTAAAAATCTTTAAATAAGTGTATATAGCTGCTGTTATGACCTTCCTCTGAACTTAAGTTCTTGTTAATAGACCCCTTGGGGTAAATTAGAATAAATGATTGGTGTTTGTAAATATATTTATAGAACAATATGGAAAACAGATATGCATCCATTTTAGTTGTTTTTCCTATCTACAGTTGTATAGAATTACAAAAGTATAAAAATAACACTCATGAAAATGTATAAGGAAAAGAAAGAAAGGCAAGGGAGGGACAAGAGTGGAAAAATATCATCACCTGTAGATCCAGCAAAGAGACTTGATTGATATCCATTGGTTGAAGTGATGGTCACAGTCTTTGTCCATCAGGAGTGGGGTTAAGCCAGCTAAAAACAAAGTTCAATGGGTTAATAGACATTTAGATGTAGGTGGAATGCCCAGGTAACTCCCCTGGGCAGAAGGTAATTTTATGCTGCCTTTGTAACACTGTGATTCTGTTGCAACACTGTGGATTCACAGGCAGTCATCTGGTGGAATGGGCCTGGGGCACTTTGAGACTCTGATGGTCTATGGCCCCTCTAAGACATGACAGCTGCCTCTCACGTCAGCATAGCTGTGGGAGTTATGTCCCATCTGAAGGCATGACTACCCTCATGCCTATGTGTGCATGAGAATGCCCCCTGTGAACATGACCTTCCCCAGGGAAGGGTCAGGGGAGGACATTGGCATGCCAAAAGCACTATCCCACCTTGCAGGATCTGCTTTTTATCAGACTTCTCCTTTATGTGGCTCAAAACCCCTCCTTGTGATGGGTGCTCACCCCCTGTGTCTTATGCAGATCAGAAATTTTGCCACCACATGCCCAAAACTCATCTTCTCCCTGTTGGGATGTGCACACCTGGCCCCAGCAAAGCTATCTGCTCCATCTGCAAATGGCTGATTGTTTTGAGTCGTTAACTTTAACATTTTACTCTCTCAAAGCTGCTTAGAATTAAAAACAGCTTTGTCTTTAGAAAATTATTTTATTCTTATCCATCTGTTAATTCCTTATAAAATGGACAAGGTAAATGCTTTTCACACCTAAAACCCCCAAAACTTTACCTAAAAAAAAGGAAATTTTCCCTTTAGAAATTAATTTTGTGCTTTAACTGTGTCTGGATGCAAACCAATGTCTGCTGTTTCTGTGAAAACATATAAGTAGAAATTATATCGAAATCAACTGAAGGGAAAAAACCCCCACATTTGAGCATTACTATCGTTCTTGAAAAAAGAACACGTCATCAGAGATGTAAGGAGCTGATAAAGGGATGGTCTACAAAACCCAGACCTGCAGAAGGCATGCTTGAGTCTTGATTGAATGTGGCTAGAGGTAGATGTCTTTGATTTGTTCCCTCCAAGTTAGTCACATGAGGGGGAAAAAAAAAAGGGGGGGGGGAATCAGAGCAGTGAAGGAGAAAATAGACCCTTAAATAATGAATATATGAAGTAATTTACCCTATAAGACACTTGGGTATATTAGCAGTATTTTGAAAGACTACAGTTCCACATCTGTCTTTTGAAGTATGTTTGGTGTGGTTTGTGCTCTGTAGGCGACATCCAACCAATATCACTCATAGCAGGCTGTGCTGTTGTTTTCTATTTGTTCCCTTTTCTATAGCTTGTGCAGCCATTCAGCAGGACCTTCATCCTGAACAGTTATTGGTATCCTGACTTCCGAAGTCACAAACCATCTGTGGGCAATTTCTTTCTAAAACCACTAGCCCCAGTACATCTATTTTTTATTTTTCATAGTGACTTGAAAAAACTCTCAAAACACTATTGACAAAGGAAACAGTTTTGCTGAAACTTTCACATAAATATTCTAAGTAGATCAATAGTAAAAACATTTGATCAAATACCTACCAGTCAGAAAGTAAGCACAGAACTACTGATCCAGTAGAATCTGAAAAAATAACATTTTCTTGACATATATAATCCCTCTTGCTAAGAGATAGCTAAACATTTTCATTCTAGTTGATAGAATCGTGGTATACATTGGTGCTTCTTGCAATACTTCAGTTAAGAGTAGATTTTTTTTCCCTTCCTACTAGAAAGTGAATTTTTCCAGTTTGAAAAGCTTGAAAAGTTATAAAGGCACTTGCAAATAGTCTTGTTTCCTAGTTACGTGTCACAGAGCGCATTTCAGGTATCTTTGACTGTTTCTTCTCTTTATTAAATTTTCTATTAATGTTGAAATTCTACCTTTTTTAAATTCTTTTTTTTAAACTGGATTACTGTAGTGAATAGCAAACATATCATACAGAGATTTCCTCAGTAAAGTCTGTAATCATCACTCCCCTCACACCTTGTAAAGGGTTTCTAAATCAAGAGTTTCTATTTAATCACAGCATTATGATGTATTTTATTTCAGCAAACTTCCATGTACAGTGATTGTCAATGTCATGCTGACCTTCCTTGTCTTCTACTTTCCAATGACTCTAACATGGGAGAAAGAAATCCTTTATTATTAACAGACTGAAATCTTTTGCACGTCTATCTTGGAATCACAATAAGTCAATATTCAATGATATATGCTGCCCTGTCTGTCATTTTTAATCACAAATTGCACATTCCCTGTAATAGTTTAGTATTGTAATGGTGAATGAATCATGCAGCTTGATAATAATGTGCTTCAATGCATGTAAAATAGATGGGTATTTCCCCTGAATTTTAATGACTGTCTTTTAATAACTATCATTCTGACATGTAGCTGACTCTGTGTTAGTAGATAGTATTTATTAGTGGGCATATGTAGATTTTCAATTTAAGGGAGATTAGGATAATAAGAAATGGACCAAGGCATTAAAAAATTCGATAAAATGCATCAGGATTTTGCAATCTAAAATGATTCTTTGTGATAGGAATTAGTTCTAGAAGTTAATTGTGAAAGAGAATGACAACTTGCAAAACACCAAAGGATATGATGGTTTCCTTTGACTAACATTTTTTTTTGGTGGGAGTTGTAGTTGTGGGATGGAACTTTATCCCTTCAGGTTTAATCTCTTTAAATTAAACAAAATTCAAAAGTAAAATAAATAATAAAATGTCCCCAACAAACCAAAATGTAATTTTAAAAAATGCAAAAACCTATAAAGATATCCAGTAAACAAATATCATTTATCATATATCATATGAAACCATATCAAAATACTTCAATTTTACTTAAGAGACCCTTAGCATATCCCAGTATCAGGAAAGAATGTAAAAGAATATTATCCCTTCAGGTGAAAGGCTCTGCTGATTCACACTGAGCCTGCTCTCAATGTTATGAAAACAAATTTATGTGAACTACAAAAAGAAAAGTATAAGTAAACTGTAAAAACACATTATGGATTGTATAAGGAAAATGCCATATTCATTTAGAACACACTAAAATAATTTCTATTGTGCTAAAGATGAACATGAATTTCATTTCCATCCATGTATTTTAAAAAGCATTTTTGTTGTGGTTTTAGTGGGGCTTTTTGTAAAATACATAACAAGTAGTGTAAGAATGGAGAAACCTAAGATTTATTAATGGTGGGGGGAAGCAAAAAAATACTCGTACTTAGACTGGAATACACTTGAATGCTTTGTAAAGCACTGACAAACCAAATTTATTTTAGGATAAGATGGTCTAGTGTCCAATGTAAATCTCCAAAAACAGGGATTATTTGCTATTGATCCTTCATGATCTTCCCAGCTCATATGCTAGCTCTCTTCCACATATTAATTATACTTTTTAAGAAGTCCAGCTATGACATGATATTTTATATCTGCAAATAGGAGTTTTCATATTCTAGATCTTACATTAAATCAAACCAATAATATGTTTTTTGGATGCAATTTTAGTTTATTCTGGTAGGTTTGTGATAATGAAGTGTCTTTTGGTCTAGCTCTAAATCTCAGTATTTACATGGAATTTAATTATATCTATTCCTTTTAAATAATTTTAGGGAAATGAGACTAAATGCATGCTATTTGATATTAAGAATAAGTCATAATCCTTGCTAGCTGCAGGGTTAGTGAGGTGAAGCTAATAAATTAAACTATGAAGCCGAAAACTAATAAACCTCCAGGAGCAAAAGGTATTTCTCTCATAATTGAAAACATGAGATATTTGTGAGCCAATGGCAATCACTCACTACAGAGTTCAGTGAATAAAGCAAATTCCCTGAAAGACTGAAAATATCATGTATTCAGCATCCAGAAAAAAAGAGGAGGAAAAGGTTTACAGAGGAGTATATCCATTACAGAGCATAGTCAAATATGCATTCCAACAATGCCATATGCTGAAACACAAACATGTTTAAATAAAGCAGAAGTATTTACGTAATTGATCTTCTATAAATTCATAATTCTATTTGCACCTTACTTAGGTTCTTTGCATTTCAGAAGACATAAAATGGATTTCAGTTGGAAGCTCTACTGAGGACAGAAATCCTTGTTTCAGCTGGGCTGTGTTGTAGCTATCCCTAAGTGTTAGTCTGCTATGTTTCTTCTTGCTTTGCTCCGTGGCCATGGCCAGGGTAGCCACAGTGTAAATGTACACCACTGGGCTTGCTTTTGGAGCAGTCAAGCTCACTCCCCTCAGCACTCAGGCACAGTCCATATGGTCCATATAGCCCCCACTATCATCATTAATTGACATTGCCTTGAATAAAGGGATGGGACCACTGTTTCCTAAAGATGACTTATTGCTCCGATTCACGTCAGCATCAAGTGTGAGATTTAAAGAAGCAAGAATTCAGCCATAGCTCAAAAAGTAGGCACAGGTTACTTCGTTACAAGGCCATATATAACATTTTAATCCAATGGAAAGTTGCTACGAAGTACATTTTGCTTTTCTGACCTATCATCTTTGCTTAATTTTGCCACACTGTGTATACTTTTATCCAATGAACTGTTGTTACAGAAGACCATAGACACATATATGCCTCTATCATAACAGTTAAACTCTTAGCTTACCCTATACAATTACATTACTACACTATAAAATTTTTCACCATCTTATCTAATGCAGTTTCTTACTTAAAACATATTCTTACTTACAAATATAGAAACATAAGCCTATAATTTTTCTCCTTCATGTCTGTGTACCTCTGTTTTTACATCAATCCAAGCTTTTTCCAAGGCTGCAAATCAAACCCTTCAGCATCTGTGGAAGTTTCTATCTTTCTATTTCCCACACCCCACTGCATGGTCCATTTCAGAAAGTCAGCAGGGTGTATGACCAAGAGAGAAGGATCAGCAGCTAAATAAATGTTTCTACAGATAACTATTCATGTTATTTTTGTTGTCATAATACTGAAAGAAAGCTGGTCAAAATGATTACCCGGGTAGGGTGTCTACTTTAAAGTAAGTACCTACAGCCTGTGCAGATGAGTAGCTTCCCATACTGAATAATTCACGTCTGCAGCCTATATTAGCTGCATTCAGTGCCTTAATTTCAATGGAATCCAAATCTTTCCATCCTTTATGTCCAATAATTTGTTTGTTTGATACATGTTGGGTTTTTTCCTCCAAACCGATATAGAGGAAAGTGAATGTGGTGGTTGAATGTGAGTTGAGTATGATGGGGAACATGAGCAGAGAAAAGGAAATTGATTGCTCAGGATTTTTTTCTTTTGTTATTTTTTTTTTCAGAAATGAAAAGGAACTACTGTAACATTTGTCTAACCTTTTAATGGTATTTTTAAAATTTCATATATAATATTATCCTACCATGATTAATTTTACAATGAGAGTAAATAGATAGAGCTCTCACTGTTTCATAGAGTGAACTCTTCAGAGTTAGGATGGAAACTAAAATTTTCTTGTATACAATATTTTGTTTTTCCACATCAGTGAATCCTCTGGCTATGACAAGGTGAAGTTATAGGAAGGAAACCTCAGTGTTGCTCTTGAGACCTAAGAGTTAATGTGACTATCTAATTTAGTTTCCTATAAAATAATCTATAGTTTTTCATGTATATGTATTTTAATCTGTCCTTATTAGCAGCATAAAAGAAGCTCTTATTCCACTGCATCCACTGGAAATGTTTCATACTCCGTTATTTATTTTCACTAAGTTTTCTAGAGAGGAAAGGAGGTTGAATATCAACACTCAACAACAGAAAGAAATTGTGCAGGTACATTTAAACTAGTATTTTTCACTTTATGATTTATAAAATAGGTGAAGTTTAGGAACGCACACCCACCACAAAAAAAAAAATTTTTTTCTCTCTTTTCCTCTTTCTCTCTTTCTTTCTTATTTGGTATCTTGCTGGGGATGAACTTGCAGGTTCATATGAGACTTCCAGTGGTATGCTGCCAAACAGCCTTATAATAATGGAAATAGTGACTGAAAAGCCACCAATTAAAATCAATCAGTTATTCTGTATTAGAAAGTAAAATTAACGTTCTTTGATCGAAAC
>WBND01000007.1:3341296-3372750 GCA_013398595.1 Tychaedon coryphoeus | reverse complement strand
AACACAAAAATACTCAGTATTTAGCTTTACAAACAGTGTACCTGTGAAAATAATAATGAGAACAATAAAACTGAAAAGTTTATAAGAAAGTGCATGCAGAGAAAGACATGCTGAAAGAGACCTCCCCTCTTACCAGTGTTGTTTGAGCTAGAAATACTAAAACATCAATATTTCAGCATCAACTGAAAATTTCGTTTCTATTTACTAAACTTAATGTTTCCGACTATGATTATTTTATACAAACTCTGTTAAGCATAATATTGGAAAAGTAGAACAACCAACTGTAGGAAAAAAACCCAGTTTTTCTGATGCTTGCAGTAAATTTATACAATAAGAAACAGGCTTTTTTTCATTCATTTTTTTCTGTGTTAAATCTAATTACTTTTTCAAATGATGTCAAAATAATCAACATGTTAAAATTGGAGAATTAATTTCCTTGTTGTATGGCAATTTTTTTTTCCAGTCTTTCAACGAGTGGCTATTTTTCTTTAAAATACAATAAACTAACTTGGTATTGCTGATTAGGAAGAGAGGAAGAGGAAAATGACACATCATTTTACCTCATTATATGACAGTTCTCAGTGACTTATTTTATTTTTTTTATTTTTACATATAATGGTTTAATCAAAGTTCCTAAATTCTCCAAAAATTTTTTAAAGAGAAGAAACCCCATGCAGCTATGAAAGAAACACCTGCTGGTATATTACAGATTTATTTATTTTTTGAAACAATAAAATTTTATCAGCCATATGATAGCATCTGAAAAGCTAGCAGTTATCATATGCTTAATTACCCTAGCATATGGTCAAATAGTAGCTGCAAGAAATTTCTAGGAAAGAGTCTTGGCAGCATGGGAAATATAGCCTCCAGACCATCAACAGTGGAAGGAGGTTAATTGCTCACTGTAATAACATATGTTCATTGCAGTGCTGGGCACTTGCTCTGTTGCCCTCTAGAAAATTTTAATTTCTATAGAGCCTATATAATTTTAAGGACAGTAGTGTAAATTGATATGTACAGATACACAAATAACTAATATGCATAGTCTAATAAAGCACACATAATTTATTATCAATAATTTCATATACATACATACATAAATGTATTTATACATATCTATATAAATACTTACAGATATATGGCTGGGAAATAATACTTGTTAAGTGTACCTCAGGATGAAAGTAGAAAAAAAGATAACACATGAATAAAACACGAGAAGGGATAAAACACAAGAAAAACACAGTTAAGGGAATAAATAGGACATCAATGATGTGACATTGTTTGAAAATATATGTGTCATTTTATCTTCTTCTATCGAGGACATATTAGAAACTTACCTTAAATGAACATTAATACTATTTCATCATTTTTCCTGCTCTCCAGTCATTCCTATGATGATGGGAACAGTTTTAGTTAGCAAGCAACTTTCCTCTTTTATTCATGGGAAGAAAGGGAAGATTGGAGGAAGAAAAATAGAAAACAACTTTGAAATTCTTCAAGACAAGTTACTAGATTTTTCCTTTCTCTGTTACAACTAAAAGTTTGCTATATGAAAACGATGTTTATGCTGCTTTTTCTATTCAACATTAAACATTTTGATAGTTTGGAATTGAAACTATGATGGCATATTTGCTTAAATGTCACATGATTTTTGATGCCTTTAGTGTCTATTTTTATTTTGTTGCGAGCCTGCTGTCAGCATTCTGGATTATGGTGCTTTCATCATGTATATAAATACCGTCTATATTTCCACAAACATGCAGATGGCCTTGCCATCTCCCTTTACAGAAGAAGATTTTCTGAAGAAGACATGATGATCAGAAAATTAAGGGTATCAGAAAGAATTTGTTGATATTTATGTAAATGTTTTCCCTCTCCTTTTAGAGACCTCATGAACAGCTACTGCAAAGACTTTTTGAAAGTAGTGTAATATTTCTTGAAGAAAGAAGACCACTATGAGGCCTGCCTTAAAACTTACTCTAATGCACTCATCAAAATTTTACTTCATTTGAAAGTACCAACAATGTATATTTGGCCATTACTCACAGCAGAACATAACCAAAGACAGGTGCCAGCTACAAAACACTGTAACAAGTAACTCATTACTAGTTCTGGGTTCTGAAAGCAGGATCACTGTTTCAATGAGACATACACAAATAAAAGCTATCTTTTTTGATATTTTCTTTCTCCAGTACTAACTCTTTTCTTCAACCTATTCTCTTTGTCTGCTCTAAGTCAATTTTTGGTCATCTGTAATTCAAAGGTTTTGCACTTGTGTAACCACTGGCTACATCCATCATGAGTCCCACCAGTTTATAGAAAAGGATTGTAAAAAATAGGTTTCCCCAGTTATATAAAGGTTTTCATGTGGTGTTTGAGAATAATCCTTTGCTCATTAGGCTGGGAAAAAGACAACGTGGGTCCATAGGATATTTTCCTAAGGGATTTGCTGGACATTGGAATTTCGCTCAACTCAGCAGACTTTGGCCTCTCTCAGGTGTGAAAAAGAACACCAAGCAATTTCTAATAATGACTGTGAACACTTGCTAAATAGGAAAACAACACAATACAAAAATGTAAATGGAAAAAAAAATCACATTTACTAGTGCTGAAAACTTCTGGGTTTTTCCCCAAACACAAATTTAATAGATAGGTTACTAAAATAAAATATGAGGTAAAGTAGCATCTTGACTCAGTTCTTTACCCCAGGCACATATGCTTTACTTCAAGACATGATGAAAACTGCAGACAAGACTGAGCTCCATATTTATCTTGGTGTCCAAAAAGCTTCATATGTGCATATAGACAAATATGCACTTACGGACCTCAGTATGAATTTTCCTAAAACATATTTTCAGTAAGCAACACCTTCTGATTTCATTTCAGCTTAATAAGCACAAGATTCAGTTTTAGCCCCAAAGCAACCTGAAACACAAAATGTTTTGCTGTTTTATTTGTTTTATTGTTTTTCCTAAAAAAGAAAACCAGAAGAAAATGGATGAAAGATTTCTTGTTAAATAAATCTTGGATCTATTTCCATACTGTACTCACCCTACTTGCAAAGAAAAAAACACTACTGATGGCAACATACACAGGTAGGACAACAATCTGGATTTTGAAAAACATACGTTTAATTTCACCCATTTTTCTTAAAATAAGCTTAAAAGGAACATGGTAAATATTTCTTTTAGACAGTTCTGGAGTGATAATGAAAGAGAATCAGAATATGGAAGAGTTGACAGTAAAAAAAAAAGCCAATGTCTTCTTAAAATCAGACAAGGACAAATAGCAACAAGAAATTAAATAGATCAATCCTTTATCTATTGTCATAATTCATGGTAGTGCATAGATAGAATATCTCTAATATCAGTCCTGACTAGATTAGTTTATCAAGATCTCAGTATGATGTGCTAAGTTTCTCTGTGTAGACAAGTGAATAACCTGCAGAACATTATCACTTTCACTCGCTATTGAGTTGGGCTGACTTTGAATGCCATATTCAATTTATTCCTCCCTAAGCAGCCTGTCTGCAATGTCAATGCTTTTCCAATCAACTTGCATGAAACTATGGAAGGAACAATGATTTGTTAAACATTTCCTATAAGCAGTTATTACTGTGCCATCAGCGTGCATGTAATCTGCATTACTCATGCAGCATGTTTATAAATTACACTGTCATCATGAACCTCTTCCATGCACTTTGTTTGTCCTTGCTGTCTTAAAATATGTACTGGTTATCAGTCAAAACTGTAGCAAATATTATACAAGGTCATTCAGTGCAAAGCAGATGTTCATATAATTTATGGAGATAAACATGTGCTTGTGCTTTATTAGTTTAAATATTAGATAATAAATTAAGGGAATTGTCTTGCAGGGATTCATCAACCTAACTATATGTTCTACAATTTAATTTACTGTTCAAGGTTTTAAATAGTTTTTGGTTTTGGCAAGCTGTTTATTTATAAACACATATTAGTGTATCTGCAACCATATTTTATAACTTCCTCTATATTTGTAATAAAAAGCAAATGTTACACCAACTGGGATTATTCATAAAGACATTAATGCAAACGATTTGCTGACAGTCTTTCATATGTAATATTAGAAAAGCAAATTTTTTGTCTCCATTTCCCACATTAAGTTTTATGGAAAAGTTTAGTAAGTAGTAAAAACATGATAAAATTCAGAGTAGATTTCAACCTTTAGGTTGTAGGACTCAAATACCCCTTGCTTGTAAAGAAACGCCTCTCAAAGAGTTACATTGTTTGGAAAATTAATGATCGATATTATTGCTTGAATTTTTCTCAAAAAAAAAATAGAATACACAAAATCCCAACAAATTATGAAAAAACAGGGCTGTTCGTTAGTTTCCTCAAACTAATCAGAGATATGAAGTTTGTCCCCTCCTCCATAATAAAATTATTGTGTGACATTTTTTCAAAATCAATAAGACGTTGCTGTTTCTTTTGGGGCTTTTTTGAAATAAGTCTTGATTTGAACTCCAGTGCCTGATGAGTGGTGCATTAGTCAAGTGGAAGAACAGGCTTGTGCTGATGTTCTTCCAGTCACTCGCATTTAATGAAAAGAAAGGACACTTGATGGGAATCTCCCGCAGGACCCTTGGAGCTTCCAGTATAAAACACCCAGTACAGCACTGCAACAACTGCAGGTTCTCATATTTCTGTCCTGCTATAAGGTAGCGAATACTGGTACTGCTGGATTTTCTGCTTCCTCATATGACAGTGATAAACTGTGTGGTGGATGCAACCACAAACTGGAACAGATGCACACACACATATGTACCCGCACACAGAGTTGCACTCACACAATCCTCAACTTGTTGATGACTTATGGGCACTGGACCAAATATGTCAAGTCAAAAACCATAGCAGGAAATTCTACACCCACCATGCAAAAGCTGACGTCCTTTCAACAGATAAGAGTCTTGTTTCTTTGTTTGCATACAGAAGTTAAACACTTTCTTTTTGCCTCTAAGTGAAATTAAGATTTGACTCACTGAGTGAAGAGCATTAGCCAGATTTATCTAGGGTATAAGGGATTGCTCCAAGCAAAATTCACACTGTAACTGCCCTGAGGTGAACAGAGAGGAATTTGAAAAACTCCAAAGAAATGGTCTCATCAGATCTTGTAATTCCCAGTATAACATAAGTATTCTTTCAGGAGATTTGTTCACATTTAAGGTTTTGCTGCTTAAATGAATTTTAAGTATTTGGGTGAAGGAATTAAAATGCAAATAATGTATGAAAGCTGGTCTTTCAAATTTACTCTGTCTCTGTAAAGACTGCAGCTCCTGATGATTTCCTGCGGGCATTTAAAGCGCAGCCTTTCTGTCCTTTCTGCCCTATCAAAGACATTGGTGATGTTCAACGTATAATCAGCCAAATGGCTTACTGATCCTTTTTCAATAGCATGCAACTGTGGTTTATGAAGATATAAAAATTACTCAAAGACCTTACACAAGGATTAATTTGTCAAGTGGAGTCAAGACTTATTCTTCCTTTCTATGTCACTTTGTATTGAATGACAAGTTATACATACAAAGGGACTTTTTTGCCATTGCAAGTTAATGACACACAACAAAACGATTTTCCATTATAACAGTGGACAGTTTTCTTGTACTCTTTTTAGAGCTGCAGCAACAAGAATCCCAAACTCTCTCTCCTTTTGTATATGGAGAATCAAATCCAATTTGTAATATACAAGAGAAAGGAAAATAAATTCTTGTACTTGTTTGTACCTGTTAGGTGAGCCCTTCAAAGCCACCAGCTATGCACAAGGAAACTTGGTACAGCTGACAGATCCTTTTCATAAAGTAGCTTCAGGAGAGCATCTAGATATGAAGCACCTACTGCAGTTTCAGCTTGCTCACTAGGAAGACACACTTCCACTCTCACTCAATTTCAGGCTTTTCTGTACTCAGCACATATCTGTCTTGAGTAATAGGAAGACTTCATTTACGCCTCTTTCCTTCTAGAACACCTGGGTGAATTTACTCCAGAAGAATAAAATATATGTTTTACATAATGGATTATGATTGGACATATTAAAAATACTGTCAAGAAGCTAGAAAAATGATGTTCATAGACCTGCCAAGTTTCATTCATTTTTAATGAGTCTCTATTTTACTGATGATTTAGGATCATTTGAAGCAATTTGGGGTATAAAAAGGATTCATAATAATTTTTGGAGGCTCCCTCGAGAGCTAGCATCTTTCTAATCTTATCAGGACTATTTAAAAAGAATATTTTAATGTATCTCATAATTTTTGTTTCTCCAATAATATGTTGACTACTTTCCCAGTGTGCACTTTTTTTATTGTGCTGTGCATAGGTGAGAGGACAGATGAACACTACATGCTCTGACAGAGTGAAAACAGGCAACTACCTGAAAAAGTTAAGATAATTTGTATTCTATAGAAATTTACCAAAACCCAGCTATTTCCCTCAGCAATGGCAGGCAGGAAATTCTCTTCTCAAATTGGTGAACTAAAACCTCAGCTTTTGAAATCTGGAAAAGAAATCAAAAGGAAAAACAGTAATTATAAAAGGGTCAGAAAACCCACCTACCAAAATAAAATCTTTGCATAATGCAGTTTATAGTACTGTTAATTAAAAGAAAAATTATATTTATCAAAATTTCCCAGATTAAATGTTCTCTGGAGTTAATTTCCTCCTCCTTTTTGAATACTAAGCTAATGTTTTTCCTTTAAAAAACCCCCCAAAATCCCACAAACAAATGTTGGTGGAGGAAGCCAAAAGGCTATATCACTTTTCAAAAGCTTCACTCTCTTGGTTCTTGGGAAGACCTTACCAGTACACTCTTTAATCTGTCACCTCAATAATATTATCACATGAAGGAGTTAATCTTAAACTTTATTTGCATAAAAGCTCTATTCTAGACTTTCAATTACCTATGGGTGAACAGCTAACATTTTTGAAATTCAAACCTCTGTCATCCATTAACTTTTCCCCTTCCACAGCACTTGCAGGAAAAAGATGAAGGTTATGTTTGAAGCACATGGTATAAACTGAAATGCAAAATTCGAACTCAAAAACATGTATTGTTTAATAACATTGATATTTCAAGAACTACTAAAAGTAATTATTAAAAAAAATACTATGTGTGATATGTAATCTTAAAAATTATAAAATATAACTAAGCAACTTAAATCACACTATATAGAGGTTGCAAGAGTTGATCAAATAAAGGTGTGCAATTTATAGTACATGACTGAAGTCCCATCAACTGATCTTAAACAATAGTACAGATTTTCATATGAAATAAATTATTGGAATGCAACAAATAATCATTGCCACTTTTTTTCCTTTTCCTTAATGAAATGTGGTAAAATGAGAATACCAAAACCCCAAACACTTTTTAGAGCATCCTAGAACTTTGTCTCAGTATGAGGGAAACTCATTTGGGATCAGGACCACAATAATAGCTATTATCAACTCTCTCTTGCTATTTTTCTTTTGATAGAAAATGGTATAACACAAGTCAGTAAAGGCCCCAAGATATGACAAAGTTTCTTTGAGAAGTGACTTAAATAGCTTTTGTGCATAGTTCTAGCTGAAGAATGTAAAATTTAGCACTCTAAAGTGTCATGCTTCCGGATTACTCTACCCAACAAGCAAAATTCTTTTATTTCCTATTTATTTCCTTTTATATTCCTATTCTATTATTTCCTGTTTTACTCAGACCTCTAGGTCTAATACTGCAACCCACCATGTTGAAAAGCATCAAAGCTCAGTATGCTAATTCACAGCTAGTAGTAAACTTTGAAAAATGAGATAAATTAATGAAAACTATCTTTGACATCAATGTAAGAAAAGCTAAACATTGAAAAAGGCTTATGTAGCATTAAGTATGTTTCTGTTGAGCCTGCATGTGGTCAAGGACTAAGACTTAAATGAAGGTATGGTATTTCTCTTTATCTGTTTTCCCACAGCAGAGATTAGACTATATGGACTGACTGAAATACTAATACCATGTGCTATCCACCTATGTGCTGAACACATAGTTTCTAAAATATTATTTCAATTTTTAATTATAACCTATTGCTCCTTTTGGGTAAATAGCATAAATCACAGTGAGCAAACCCTCTAGAATATTCTGTAGTGCTTCGAATCATTCATAAACACCAGTTGTTGCTGAGAGAGTTTCCTTTATTCTACCTCAAGTCAGATGAAACACTTGTTAGAAAATACAATCATAAATCCATTCCATTTCTTTTTGTAGCAAGCAAAGCAATTTATATAATAAACAGACAGGAATATTGAAGAGATGTGAATTTACATTGTAGTGTGGCAATAGGGCCCAGCTGCTGACTGATGCTGTTGCTCTATGTGACCATTTGGTGATATGGACTTTAAAAATTTGAACCTGTAATTAAATTTAATAAGAAAATGCAGGTCAAACAAATGTCACCACCATCATTCCTGAGGTCTTTCTTTCGGTTAAAGATTTTAAACATATTGAGAAAACAGATTTTATTTTTTTAATAGAAAACATTATCAACATCAGTTGTAGTTCTCAAATTGAACATACACCAGAGATTCAGGGTTTATGATGATATCCAAGAATATGATTTGCTGTTAAATAACCTTTCATCACTGAAAGTGAAATACATTCATTTTCCTCTGTATAAAGCAGTGAGGGCCATTCTCAGAAGAGTAATTTCACACTGTCCTTCTCTTCCTGAAATAAAGCAATTTCTATCATTTGTCTATAGTTTTCTCTCATGTGCTTCTAGCTTATACCTCTCTGTTCCTCTCAGATTTCATCTATCTCTAAAAAGAGATGACCTAAAGATTTGGGAACCAAAAAACATAGTTTAAAATATTTCTTTCAAAAGACATCATAAGAAGATGTAAAGATAAAGATAGTTGATGTGAAGCATTAGAGGGATTTTGTGATGATTTTGGAGACTTGTATTAACATTCATAAGCGAATTCAACTGCTACATAAAAAGTGAAATTTCTACTCTTTATACATAGAGAATTCTATGCACTAGAAGAATTTCTAAGTAAATTGGTTGCCAGGTCAGGTGCAGAAGTAACACTGCATTAATTAGTTCAGACTGATCTACAGTCGTGCAGTTCTAGGACAGAAGTTAAGCTTGTTTATTGTTAGTCTACAAATTAAATCAATATTCACAGTATGTGGATACTCCTTGGATTATCATTGAAGGATGGTGGACCAATCATTTTAAAATAACTGGAAATTAACATTCAAATAAATCAATTGCTAGTCATAATCCCTTCTGAACTACTTATCACTGAGAAAAAAATCTGCATTTCTTAAATAATTTAGTGAATAATTTGCTATCTAGGATTGCAAACTCTATAATATTTTGATGACTGCTACAAATAACAAATGACAGTTCACTCCTGGAGAGATTCCAAGATTGGACACAGGAAGAACTTTTTAACAATGAGAATGATCAGCCATCAGACCATTTTGATTGTTTCTGTAGGCTTCTCCCAAGAGGTAAGTGACAAGCATTGCCAAGGAAGCTGGTATCCTTTCTATTCCAGTCCATACCAGTCCACTTCCTCCAGGTGACCCTTTTTCTAAATTTGTTTTGCTGCTATGGATAGAGATTTATGTAACTCCTAGAATAGAACCATAAATTAACGCTACTACATGTGAATCTCACAAAACGTAGCTGAAAGATTTGTTTTGGATAGCAGGCAGTAATTTCACTACCTTAACTAGTGAACAAAATAGTCACACCAAAACTATGAGGAAAGAAAAGTGCTTGTAAAAGTAAGATAATATGCTGTTTTGTAGGTCTATATTTCATGAACATGGTATCATTCTTTGTTTAACCTGAGCAATGCAAGGGCATTTTATCAGGAGACTAAAACAAAAGATGTTCTACTTCTATATTACTATGCTGCATGCAATCTGTAGCACATTCATTTTATGTACAAAATAGGAAATTTTTCATAAGGGTGTATTTTAATGAATATTGGCATCAAAATACCATCGCCAAATCACTTGGACTCTGATATATTGTAAGCTCATCACCAGCACAGCAGACGGAACGACTTTTGCCCTGTGAACATTAAAATTCCAGGCAATATCCTCTGCCTTGTTTAGCACCCCTTTTATGACATGCTTATTTCTCCAAATCTATTTGTCTTAACCTCTCATGATAGCTTGGATTGCAGCCCTATTCTTTCAGAATACCCTCCACTGCTGCTGTGGGAATTGATTGGCAGGTTATCATATGTGAGAAACCTGGCACCAACACCATGCTCAGGACTAAACCTGACACAGCTGGCCCTGGCCTGGTAGCTGAAAATTACTCAGAAGTTCAATTTCTGGGATGGGGAGAAATAGTATAGATAGAGACAGTCAGTTCCAACTCAGTGAAATACTGATTCTGATCTGTTTATTAATGTCTTAAGGAGTGTTGTTATGAATTTTTACCGAAGACCTTGGACTCAAGAGAAAATTCTAATATATAATGACATCTAATTTGTTATAGTTGCAGCAAAGTGTGGTCTTTAAGACAATAAAAGGTGTTGACAAATATTAATGGTGGTGAGGAAGTAATATTTTTATAAGTTTTTAAGATTTCTGACATCAAATAATATTTCTATCTAGTAGTGCCATCAAGGCACAATGCCTCTAACTAACCTTCATAAAGGAGAAAACTGCTTGCATCATTACACTGATGATATTAGACCTTATTTGTTTGTCAAATATGTGTAAGACATTCAACATTCGGCAGATAATAGGAAGGATTAGTATTCTAGAACAGATGCTGGAAAGACTGAGAAAGCAACAACAAAAAAACTCTTTTGTAATTAGACATATAAAAGAAAAGACTTGCTTGGCAGAAATCCAGTACCCATATATTAATGTAAATAGCCATTACAGCAACTTTTTTATTGCTATTCTCATGAGATCTAAAACACAAAAAACAAAGATATGCCAACTGTTGTCTACTGTGATAATCTGATAGAGACAGAAAACTAGTGCGTAAAATGCCATTGTTCTCACAAAATCTCTCTTATATATAAAAATAAAATGCATTTTCTTTTCACTTTTACATCATAACAGTCTTTTGTGTTGCTATCAACCTTTCCAGTCTTTGACTGATAGTGTGATTCCCTGAATTTAGTAAACTGTGCCAGGCAGAGGAGCGACAGAAGCTTTACTAGGAGTGTTTCCTGCTGAATGAGAAAGGGAGTAAAATTTAGGTTTTACCTTTTTTGAGACACAAAGGTATTTTAAATAACTTAAATCAACGCCTTTCCAAATATTTCCCAAAATGATTACTAAAGTGAAACTTTAATATTCCTAAGAAAAAGTATTAAAATGTGTCTAAAAACATATCTAATTAGCTAATTGTGTCCCTAGTCTGAAGTAAAGGTAATTTCTGCTCTCAACTTTTGAAACCTTATTGCACTAGAAGAAGGAACCAGCATGACTGTGCTTCTAGACAATCTCTGTCTTTACAGCTTCACAGCTCCTCCCTTCCTTTGCCACACTAAGAAACTAGTTTCAGGGAAAGATTTGGATTTTTAAGACATATCTATGCTCAGATTAGAACATTAAAAGAAAAGGCTTATTTTGTGTTTTTCTTAAATATTTACAAATAGTTCATGAGTTAGTACTACTAGTCCTACAATGTACTGTATTGTACTCAGTATACTAAGCTTGCCTTTGACACTAAATTGGGAGGAGGAGTTCACTTTCTCAAAGGCAGAGCGTTTCTGCAGAGAGACCTTGATAAAGTAGAGGCCTGGCCATCACCTTGTGTATAAAGTTTAACCAAAGTGCTGGATGCCACATGTGGGATGGAGCAACCCAGGATGAACAGACAGGCTGGGAAACGAGTCAGGAGATCAGCACAGTGGAAAGGGACCTGGGGGTCCTGGTCGATGGCAAGTTGAACATGAGCCAGCAGTGCCCTGGAGCCAGGAGGGCCAACCCTGTCCTGGGGGGCATCAGGCACAGCACCACAGCCAGGCAAGGGAGGGGATTGCCCTGCTCTGCTCTGAGCTGGGGCAGCCTCACCTCCAGTGCTGGAGGCAGCTTTGGGCAATGCAAAAGGAGCAAGATATAAAGCTATTAGAAGGCCCAAACGAGGACAACGAAGAGGCTAAAGTTTCTGGAGGGGAACAGTATGAATGGCTGAGGTCACTTGATCTGCTCAGCCTGGAGGAGATTGAGGACAGACCTCACTGCAGTTACAGCTTCCTCATGACTAGAAGAGAGGGGCAGGCACTGATCTCTGCTCTGTGGTGACCAGTGACAGGACCCAAGGGATGGCCTGAGGTTGTGTCAGGAGGTGTTTAGGTTGGATATTAGAAAAAGGTTTTTCACTCACAGGGTGTTTGGGCACTGGAACAGGCTGCCCAGGGGAGTGGTCACAGCACCAAGCCTGGCAGAGTTCCAGAAGTGTTTGGACAATGCTCTCCAGCACATGGTGTGGTTCCTGGGCTGTCCTGTGCATGGCCAGAAGTTGGATTTTGATACTGGGGTCCTTTCCAAGTCAGGATATTCAATGACTCTGATTCCATGAAACATTCTTTGGTGTACTTATTGCATTTTGGTAATGAAATTACCATTTATCATCACTGTAATTTATCATTACAGTATTATATTACAGTAAATTACAGTGATTTATTATTACTGTATTTCTTATAAAGTGTTTTTTTTTTATAAAATCAACAAATGAGATCTATTTGGCTTTATTTTTTACAGTTTCACTTGGTAAACCACTTCTATTATCCTTAATACAAGGCACATTAAGAAAAACTAATCAAAAACCTAAATTAGTTTAGAATTTGGTAAATTTCTGATCCTTATTAATCACAATTATCCACTGCATCTTGTCTTGTCACTCGTTTTATGCAGAAATTCTATACTGGTTTGATATTATTATACAATATCAATCCTGAAGGTTAGTAAGTACTGCAGTATATTTAATCAATGGGTTTTTTGAGGGAGGTTTTTTTTATGAGTGTGCCTCATCTATAAATATTTCACTATATAAAGAAATCTTCTACAAAGTGGTTTTTCATTTTTGGAGTTGAGGAGCTGTCTAAACAGAGTATTGCAGTCCACAACATGTTCTAAAGCCTATAAAATAAGACTAAGAACTCAGTCTTCCAGTATTAGTTTTTACTTTATGTGCTTTTGAGTAGCTGGATGATTATAAATGAAAGGCTTGGAGTGCTGGATAGTGAAGCCAGGTTTCCCACTCACTGAACACATGCAGGCCAGGTAAGAAATGAACTGATAGGCAGCAATCAGTATTTTAGGAAAAGCACAGAAACTCCACTCTTTTGCGTCTCTCTTGTTTCAGGTATTGTAACCATCATTTCCCCCATGGTGCTGAATCATTGAGAGAAATAACAAGTTCTCTTAGCTTTTGCCTATTTATGTTGATACCAAAAAAGTAATCAGATAACTAAAATTCTGCAAAATGGTATCTATTACAAAATGGAGTTCTTAGTTTATCATCAGAGACAGCTCAAAAAATAAGAAGCAGGACAGGGCTGGGCATCTGGTGAGAAGAGAGGGGCAGATGGGGCCAGGATCACCATTAGAAAAATTGGCAAAGATATTTAATTTTGTATTTCTTTTTTAAAAATACCTTAATCCAGAAGCGTGTAGAAGTGAGCATCTGGGAGGAGACAGATGGGGTAGGGCAAAAGGCACAGCTGCCAAAAACCATAGGAAACAATAGAGTAACTTCTAGAGACTGCTTGAAAAAGAAATTCTGAGGAAAAAAAATATGAGGTAAAATATAAAGCAAGTCATGTAGAAATATAGAGGGTAGAAATGGGAAGTGTAAGTTTTGCATTGCGGAAATGTGAGCTGTGTGGCTCCTGCCATACAGAATGAATTAAAGTTCAGCTTGCAAACTGTTCTCTGTGTGAGGAGTTAAAGTATTACATCTCTGCTCACTGCTTAAATCAATGCAAGCTCTTGAATTGGGAGAGAATGGTCAGGGGAGTATGCTAAACAGGAGGATAAAATTCATTTGTACAAACAGCATTTAAGAAAACTTTCCAAAATCAAGTTAAGCCAACAGCAAAGACAAAAAGAATCCTATAAATTATAGAGTAGAGGTTAGAAAAGTCTTCTAAATGTAATAGATATTCTTTCAGATAAAGGAATAAAAATATACAAAACTTGATAGCTCATACCTTTTAATAATGTATTAAAAAAAGAGCTATTCATTGAAAAAGCAAAAATGGCCAATTCTGCATTCTGACAAATCTAAACATTGCTTATGAAGCTTCAGCTGAAGTTCTGGAGTTTTTACCTTTATATTTTCTTTTACTTGTAAGTTTAAAAAGTCACCACCCCACCCTTCACCCCCAGCTTTTAGAAAATAAAAAAGTTTTCCTGAACATGATCTGTCAGCAAAGAAAAAGTCTCTCAGAGAAGTCTTATGGTTGTAACAATTGCAGGGTTTATTTACCAGGGAATGCAATGCTAGCCAATAAACTAGGTTGGTAGAGTTTGGACATTTGGGATAAAGGCAACAAAAGATATTTTTGCAATATCTTCCAGAGCAATTACTCTCACTCTCAGCAGCAGAGAACAGAGATTACTCTTCAGGACAGAGCACTTCAAGCAACACATGAGCATAAACCTGATACAAGTAAGCATATTGCTTACATGGTAATATCTCTGAAACTTGAAAAGGTGGGTCCCTTGGGATCATCTGGGCATATGTGTAGTCACCCTAATTTTACATTCATAACCCTGTTCTGCTATCACCAGTGCACTAGAAAGCAGGCAGCAACCTTTACGGGACAGGGCCGTGGTCACCAGGGGTTCAGTCACCACAGGAGTGGGTGACCTAGGGGCTGTGCAGCTGCATTTGTGTTAAATCAGAAGCACAACCTGCCTCTGTCTTCCATTCTCAAAACTGCTGGAATAACAGAAGTTGTGTATGTCACACATAAGATTTAATTTTATTTTTCTTTTTTTAATGGAACACAGCAAGAAACCTTTTTCTCTCTTACAGAAAAGGGATAAGTGCAGGCATCAGTAGAAATATGAAGGTAACTATTGTGGTCAGAGAGAAAAGGAGTGGGTAGAGTTTCTACCACTGTTTAATTCCATGCCCCTCACATACTGGAAAGGGCGAGGTTTCAGCAGAATAAGGGGCCAAAAGTGAAACAGGGTAGGTAACACAAATGGGTTTAATTTTCCTGTTGGACTCTAAAGTAGCACAGTAACACAGTCAAATGAAAGAACTCAGCCACTCCGTGGCCAAGCAAATCTGCAGATTAGTATTAACAAATTATTTAAAAATAAATCCCACATTTTTAGAATATATGTTGCAATTGAACGATTTTGATAGCTGAAGAACATTAAACTGAAAGTGACTCACAAATATAAGGTTGAACAGATTGATATTCTTAAATTTAAAATGTAGTATTTCAGCTTGTCTGTGTTCACATGAATAAAGGACTACAAATAAGCATAAAATGAGAATACTGAATTTTAAGTGATTGATGTCATTCCTATCCACAGCCTGACACAACTATCCATACTTGCATTTGATTTCTGTTGAGAAATAAATTTGTCTATTGTACTATTACTACTGAAGGCAAGCGAATTATCTACTACACTTTTTTAACACTGCCTGCTGGTTTTTCTATAATGCTTTTTTAATGCTACCTGCTGGTTTTTTATAATACTTTAATAGCCTATGTTACATTTTAGTCCTGCTTTCCTGTAATCTTTAGCTAGGTTACCTAGCTAAACATTAACCTTTAAACGTTAGGTTAGCTTAAACAACTACTTAAAATGAGAGTTTATCAGAAGAACTTTTCTCTCCTGAATTTCATCTCGGCTGAAACAAATTCCATTTTTATGACTTTTTTGATGTATAATTTTTTTATGGAAGAGAAGTTGAAAAAAGCTTCAATTTTGAATTATTATAAATGCAAATCTATTGATTCTAAGTATTTTAGTATTTTGTAAATCAGACTTGTTTGGCTTTGGGTTTTTTCTGTCATGAAAGTAACATCTTCCTAATTCATCTCATACTACATACACACAATATAAAAGTTTTTAGTTTATATTTGTATTTTACAGATACCATAACAGAAGTTCAGGGATGTATAAAGTTAGGATTTAAGCCATGCATACACCTTGTTCTTACATTACATTTCTGCAACATACGAGCTAAATTTTCAAAGGGTTTAAAATAGTTTGACAATTTCTCTTACTGCTCTGTTCCTCTAATGACTATTCAGTCTTATAAGGGTGGTTATCCTCAAATTAATCAACATAATAAAGTTTGAAATCCTGAATGACTTAACTGAGCCTTATAAGAAAAAAATATATAGTTGTTTTTTTCACGGAAAAACAAAAATCACTGTAGTTAATGCCACATATTAAAGCCTAACAATGGTAAAGAGGAATTTAGCCATAAATAAAATAATAATTTTTAAAATTACATGCCCTTTTAACAAAATTTATTTTACCAATGCCCACTTCCTGTTTTGGTATATGGTCATAAAAACATAATTTTCTTGAAGATATTTCCTTGGTGGTATATTGAGCCTCCCAGGATTTCACAGGATTATTTATAAATTGATTAGAGATGCCACCCAAGAAAAATGAAAAAAGTACATTACTTTGTGTAACTGTAACTGGCACTGGAAAATATCTCTTAGTTATTTAAACGTCTTTTCAAAATAGGCAAACACGAGGCCTAGTGAAAAGCAATATATTTGTTTAATTTAATAAAGAAAAAACCTATTTGCTTAGTAAAATATACATTTAAAATATGCCCTCCTTTACAAACTTTTTATTTTCAATTAAAAAAAATACAATTACCTTCAATCTCTCCCCCCCTTATCCACAAGCTAATTCCTCTAAGGCAATATTTTTGATTCCTCTTGATGAAGATTTAAACTCCAGATGTTTTCTTGCTTAAAAACCTAACTTCTTACTTCTCTTAAATTACTTCTCTTAAAATGCAGAATTGACGGAGATATATCAGAGAAAACCATGTATGGGAGGAGAGCTTCATTACTGGTATATATCATGAAGGTGTAACCAAACTGAGCAAATCAGGCCATAAAGAGCTGCTACCTGAAAATTAATCACTGTCTGGAAAAAAAAAAAGTATTTTGCAGTTCGTTCAAGGATTTTTCTTGAAGTATCTGCCACGCAATACAGCTCTAAATATTTTTATTTCAAGGAAATTAACACCTAAAGATTTATTTTTATTTATATTTCACCCTAGGGTAATAATTTATAAAATACAGTTTTCAGGTAAAATTTTGTATGCTTGAGGAAATAACTCTTTATTAATAGGAGATGAGAACTAAAATTTAAACCTTTTTAGTGTAAATGGATGAAAGCTTAAAAACAAGTGATCCGTCTGTCTGGTTTGGTTTGACTTTCCTAGCACACATGCATAAAAATCAATGGGTGCCTAAAATCTGATAAAGGATATAAAGGAAGAAGATAAGTTTCTGCATTGTGGAAATGCTGGTGCTACAGAGACATTTGCAGTCGTGTAGCATGAGATATTCTATGAAAACAAAAATTATACATTACTTCTTATAAGGCTGTCCTACTCTATTAATCTTAATGTTTCAGCATCTGATTTTCCTGACTTTTCTTATGAAGTCCAATACTGGTCTCAATCTTTAAGTCAGGGAGAAAATGGAATTGAGGAATAACGGGAATACATCAAAGCCTTCTGTCTTACTTTATATTTGCACCTGTTTTAAGCTGCATAACAGGGGGATGAGATTCCACATAGTCTTCAGAAATCTTTCCCTTTCCTCCATTATTTGTGAGGATCATTAATGGAAATAAATAATACTTCAGTGACTGATTCTACCAAGAAGATTCTTCATCTAATAATGATTTTTAAAATTTGGCAATGGCTGAAAATGGTGAAAATAGTCAGTGACAGATAAAGAACAATCAAATGTTCCAGGCAGCATGGTCTGTTCTACTCACTCCTAATTCTAAATATCTTAACTCCAAGCTATGTATATTGCAGCACTTAGAAATCTACTTTGTTCACTAAAGTATTGAAATTGACTTTATTTGCAGTTGCTAGATTTGTGAGGTTGCACACCTGATCTTGGACTTAGAGATGGACATAAATTTTAAAACCCTCCAGTACCCCTGAATATCTAAAGGAAGAAGAGCAATGGATAACACATATGGAAAACATGCTGTAAAAATTCATATGAAAGAGTACTGGCAAAAGGCTAATTTTAGACATCAAAGACTATGCCTACCAACTTGCCAGAAATATAAGCCCACAATGAGCTTTTTTTTTTTTTTTTTTTTTTTTTTTTTTTTTTTTTTTTTTTCTAGAGTTTTTTTTTTTTTTTTTTTTTTTTTTTTTATCTTCTGGGGGAAAAAACTGTTGGTGAATTTTTTTGGATTTTTGTTGGTTTGGTTTGGTTTGGTTTTGGGGGGTTTTTTGGGGTTTTTGTTTGTTTGGGTTTTGTTTTGTTTTTGTTTTTTGTTTTTTTGTTCAGAAGATTTTCACACTGCTTCATAAATATTTTTTTAAACCCCAAGAACCAATTTCTCTCACCTTCTCAATTAAATAAGTAATTTAGCAGCTCAGCCATCGCTCTCAAAAAGAATTCCCCTCTTCCTTTTCATTACAAGGACGTTGAACCTGGTACATTTTGTACCTGCCATTAAAAAGTCAGCCCAAGCCATGAGCAGCTGCTGAGCCATGATGTACATATCTGCTGAAAATTCAGAAAATATGATGCAGATATTTCATACAAATATATATGTTTTTTGTGAGATATGCTTAAGAAATGGCAATTTTTTTTCTAAATGGCAGTTGCAGTTTTTTACCTTAGTGGCCCATCTTAATATTTTACAGTAACAATAATTTATGACAAATGTCAGAATATATGTTTTATGCCTACATGTTTTTCTACTTACCTTTCTATTTTAATAATATAGAAGAAATTCTTAATAATGCTCCATTTCTTCCTCTCTCATGATAGACCTTCACTTTTCTCTCTCTATCTCATATAAACTTTATCAATTATATCACTTACCACCACCTGCAAAAAAGACATTGAAATCAATTTATCATATCAGGATTTTTATACTTTCTGAATATAAATGGTTATTTAGTGGATGGTAAAACAAGTGAATGAATCACAGAAAAAAAGATTCAAATGTTTTAAACAGATAATTTTTTCAAATGTCCTCAAGAAGTCTTTTTGAAATGAAACACAATAATGTTCTCTGCCTACCCTATGCTATTAACTTTTGTATAGGCATATGTATAATTTTACAGATTTCCACAGGAGATTTGGAAAACAGGTCAAGGTGACAGCAACTCGGTTATATAATTTCCATTACAAAACTGTAAACCACATAAAAATCAACTTGGGCTTTTACCACGAATTTAAAAGGACCACAAAGATATTTATTTCTATGTGCATGTTTGACCTGAGGTGTTAGACTTACAGGCATAAGGACACAAAAATTTTTCTTGTGAAACCATGAATCTCTTAAAGCACAATAGCCTTTCTCAAAAGACATATAACACAAACCTTTCTCAGCTCTTCTTCCTCTCTGCTCTTCTTCCTCTGAAACTGGCTGAATCAACTGCTAAAAATGTATGAGAACAAATTAATTATAGAATCAAAAAATGGTTTGAGTTGGAATGGACCTTAAAGACCATCTAGTTACAACACCCCTGACATGGACAGGGGCACCTTCTACCAGATCAAGTTTCTCAATGCCCTATCCAACCAGGCCTTGAACATTTCCAGAGAAAGGGCATCTACAGCATCTCTGGGAAACCTGTTTCAGTGCCTCATTGCCCTCACAGTAAAGATTATTTTCTTTATATGAAATCTTTCTCCATCTTTTTATAAGATCCTTTTTATATCATGAAAATAATGATAAGCTCTCCTTGGAGCCTTCTCTTCTCCAACTGTGCTTTATCTTTCCTTACCAACTCCCCACACAGCTGAATAGTTCCTATATTCTTCCCCAGGGATGCATTCCTGGCTCCTCTGTCTGCGCGTTTTTTTCTTTTTCTTCATTTTGACCAGGAGGGTCTTCATTGAGCCATGCTGTTCTTGGGCTTTCCTTGTCCCAGTTAATACATGTGGGAATCAAGAACTCCTGTGCTCTAAGAAAAATGTCCTTAAAGAGCTGACAGCTATGTTCAGCTTCATTGTCCCGGAGGACTGTTTCCCAGGGGTCTCATCCATTGCTGCCTTAAACAGCAGAAAGTTTGCTTTCCTAGAGTACAGCATACTAACTCTACTCTTCACACAGCCCATGTCCCTCAAGACCCTGGATTCCACCAGGATATCACTACTGCAGCCCAGGCTGCCACCAATCTTGACATCCCTAATTAGTTATTCTGTGTTGGAGGGCAGCAGGCCTAGTAACACTTTTGGTCAGAATAAAAAATTGTTCTTGACTACCTCCAAGATTTTCCTGAACAGCTCACAGTTTTCTGTGCCACTTTTTCAGCAAATTCAATGCTCCAGTTCTGCATTTTGTTCCACCATGTGTCAACAACAGAAATTAGGTCATAATGCCCAGCTCCTCCTGCTTCCTACCTATGAAGTGGGCATTGGTGTGGAGGCACTTCAGCTGGGATATTGACTGTGCCACCTTTACAGGGGAGCATGCCCTAATTCCCTTGAGGAATTTCACAGCTGTTTCCTTGTTGCCTCCTAATGCATTAGCAGCCCCTATCCCTTCTTAAAAAACTCTTTACAGTCTGTCATGAATCGGTGGTTTGGACAGCTTAAAAAACCACTATCAAATGTATTGGAAAAAAAGTAGGTTTTAACATAAGTTGGTGAAAGTGCAACTTAACATAGTTCAGTGGCAAATTTCACTCACTTATTTCATAGACAAAGCATACACAGGAAAATTGAAGCAGAATCAATTTAGGATGATGGAGATGCAAAAGGGTAAGGTAGTAAAGGATATAGATACAATAGGAGAAGTCTGCAAAAGGGGTTAGCAGCACTTAATCATTAAATAATTTAACATTTATAAAATTATTCAATAGGATTTGCGAGAATTGTAACAATGACATTCATCCCATTATCAATCCACATGCATGCACCCAGGCAGCAAGATAAATCTCCATTCGTATGTGTAAAGGTACCTATCAAAAATTCCCATTGGATTGAATGGAATACTCACATTTCTCACCAGGCAAGGATTGCACCTTGAGGAGTATGTGTGTGCAGTTTCAGACCTTTTCAAAAGGTTTCATGATGATGGCACCATTTCACTCAGGCTGTGATTCAGGGGAATAACTTGACACGGCTAAGAAGTATAATTGCTAACCTTTCATTCCCCACTTTGGTCAGGTAGCTGATATTCCTGGCATGGTCAGAGCTGTTTCCACCTTTACCTTGCAAGAGCTCCTGATATGGTCAGGGGATGCTTCACCACACAACTGCTTCACTGTTCAGCTCGTTCAGTCAAGCCTTGTCAGGAGCTCCTGAGATCACAGAGCAGGTCCAAGGAGGAGGGGGTTGGGGCGGGGTGAGGACCACACATACGAGAAGTTAACAGGCATTGATTCACATATACAAGATGTTAATAGGCATTGATTCCTTAAGAAAGAAGAAAAGGATGTCACCAGTGTTTGATAAGGTTTGGAATGGAATATTTTATATAATGATATTAAGAGTTCTAGGTTTTACCAGTAGCTCAAACAAGTATAAAACTATTTTTAAAAGGTGAAGACCCTTACAATATTCATCTACATAAGTCTCAAATATAGATATAAAAACATATAATGTATAGTGACTCCAGTACTTGCATTTTCTTGTAATTAGAAATCAAAACGAGCAACTTTTAAAATAATAATATTAATAAAAAGGAAAGATCTGTTGGATTATACAACTTAGGCTTCAATAAAAAAGATCTATTTGAAATGTTCAAATGCTTACTCTTCCTTCCTATCAGAAAATGCAAACCAATGAAGGACATTTTCATGAATTTGATTAATTCTGCTACAAAGTTTTATACAGCACTAGAATTAATCATATTGCCTAACCTGACTTATCCTAGCAATTTTGAAATGCATGGGTCTGCAAAAATTATTTCTTTTAAATACAGCACTTGAAAGAAAAATATTTGCTTCACTTTTTTTTTGGAAAAGCAACAGAGTGAAAAAGGTTAG
Source organism: Tychaedon coryphoeus (assembly GCA_013398595.1). NCBI lineage: Eukaryota > Metazoa > Chordata > Aves > Passeriformes > Muscicapidae > Tychaedon > Tychaedon coryphoeus. Next base: position 3,350,561 of record WBND01000007.1, on the reverse strand, counting down.
CAATGAAATATGCATAGTCACTAACAAAAACTTTCTCTCAGCATGTTCTATTAGCAATTTTTTAATGTCCTGTTGAAAGAAGATATGACCCAAACTTGAACTCATTTCTATCGAAGGTGATGATACATTGCAATAATCTGGAAGCATGCTGTGGAAAAACTCAAACGCAGAAGGAGAAATCTGGCCCTGTTTTTTTGACTTGCTGTGAAGACAGAACTAGGGAAACATTTTTCTGCTAAAGCTTAGAGGAAGAAAAAGAGTGTTTGAAAGCTGAAATATGAAACAAGATCTGACCTCTTATCTCCCCAAACCTGAAAAAGAGTCAGAATAGACCTGTGAAGGTACAAAATTTATATCCCAGGGCAAGCTTTTCTTCAAATATTTCAGCCACAACAGAAAAATAATTTTCATAACAAATGAAGTGGTGAACCAGACAGTTTGAGGTATGTGATTGTGTTCTCAACACGTTACTCAGTAACTACACTAGCACCTTAGAATTCAATCCTTTTTTGCAGAGTATCACATTTAATTTCAGTTTTTAAGATCATGGTGAAAAGAGCATTTATCTATTAAAATATAAAAAAATATTTTTTTTAAAGTCTGTCTAGAAATGACAAATATTTCTGTTTCTCTCATACATCCAGAACTTTAGTAGGCAGATAATAAAGCTAGGTTAAGAAGATTAAGGTTAAAGTTAAGAAGAAAGATTGATGAAAGAGAGCACTAAAATTTAGGGGTTCTGGTTCAGCTACAGGAATAATCTCATGCAAAAGCAGTTAACAACTTTCACTTTGACTTCTTCTTCCCTTATCTCTAAGCAGGCAGATATGCTGCTAAAATCTAAGAATAAGTACAGCTATTTTCTTGTATCTGTGTGCAATTTGCATGAATTGCTCATTTAATCTCTGAATCTCACTAGCGTCAGAATAGAAAGAACTATTTTTATTTTAGAGCAATTAACCATTACTTTTTAAAAAATAAGATCATAAAAAAATGACATAGAAGTTCTTGCATTATTTTTTCTCCTTTCAAGAAACTGTGACAAGCTATACAGCAACACCTCCAAATTGTCACTATCTTCATCTAGCTAAATGTGCAAATAAATATACAACTCAGCAGAATTCCGAAAAATTTCAGTCTTTCCATACAAGAGAAGAATAGAATAGAATAGAACAACAGTTTCAGCAATTGCTTTTCCTTGAAAATGCATTAGTCATGTGTCTATTGCAATCCTTCACTGTACTCAAAAAACTTGTTCACAGTATCAGAAAGTTAATTTACATATCGTACATACCCAGCAAATGCATGTCCTACTCTGACAGCAAGCATAGATCTGGGGAAAAAAATAAGTAGAAGTTAAACCATAGCAAGCAGGCATCAAGATGCACTTACTCAGGATGAAAAATCATCTGTTGGGGAAAAAAATCAAACAAAAGAATATCTGCTCTCAACCACTTATTCACAGAGACTTTTACTAGCGTAGTTAACAATATGACAGTTTGATATGCTTGGTCATAATGTACAAAATATTTTAGCTAAATATTTGGCCACGTCGATGGCTGGATCATAGGCCAGCTAAGGCCTTCTGGACAAGGAAGTGATTTGTCTTCTTCTAGAGTAGAACATGTTCATCTCTAAAAAATTAAGTGCATTGCAGATGGACTTCGAAGGAAGAATAACTAGGAAGGCACAAGTGTCAAGTGTGCAGAATGAGACATTTCCAAGGCAGTGGATCACACCTGCTGCAGCCATAGCAGGGAGCACTAGCATGGACTGATAGCAGAGACATTGAGTACAGGCACAAAGATGACGCCACAGGGACACCAGAGGCCCAGCACAAAACACTGAGAATATCTTCTGAACCTTTAGAGACTGATAAAGCAGTACTCAGGGCAAATAAATCTAAAACAGTATATGCAAATAAATTCATGTGGTAAAAATGGGAGGGAACAAGCAATGAAGTATAAAATACCAGTTTCTACAAAATGTGAACATAGGAAGATTATAGAGCAGAAATTCTTGCACCTTTAATGACACCATGTTTCACCAACACGGCTACATATCTTCCATAAGGTGTTTCTCAGTGCATCTTTTTGATTCATTTATAACCATATTTTGCTACTGAAACTAAAGAATAATAAGTAAAACACTATTTCTTATGGCATTGGTAGCTTAATTTAATTAAAATTTAAAAAGCAGCTTGTATGAATGTGGTCTTTTGCTCCAGTCCTCCCATATGACAAAGTGATTTAATACAGCAACCCAAAGTCAGAATAAAGTTGCATGCAGCACAGAAAACAGCACTAATCAGAACAGTGCTGGAAAATAGATGGAAATTAGATCTATTAACCTCATGGCTTTCTCTCACAACTGAATATTCTGCTTTCACTTTGCTGCAGAAATGACTGATGACATTTTCACTTGTCTCAGGTTCTGAATTGCCCTTCTAAAACTCTCTAGTAACTCTTGGTAATGGAGTAGTTCTGATTCTGAGCCCAGTTTAACCTGTCTGATGCACCTCATCAGGGCAACAAGGTGGTTTCAAAATAGGAGTTGGTTATGAAAAAGATCAAAACCTTTCCATAATTTTTTTCTGTATGGATGGTACTTTGAGAAATGTGGTTTTTAACTCCCCCCTGGAATGTGGTGAATTTCCTCTTAGATAGAACGATGGACCTGATGTGCCAACCAAAAGAGTCCTTTAGGAGATAATATTAACGCAGAGGATTTCTTCCTTGACATAGATGAGCTCAAATCTTTCCAAACTAAGCAGAGAAGGCAGAAGTGAGTGTTCCTTCTCTCTGCTGTTCAACTGCTAATTTCTCACTCACTGGGTAACAAGCTTGCCTTACTTAGGCAAATTCAGTATTTCTTTTCTTCCTGTGCCAGAGTAGAAAGACTCCCTAAAAAGAGTATGCTAATGTTAAAACTCAAAAGCTTATGAAAATCTTGTTTCAAGATTGATGGCACTATTTTACCCAGAGGAAAAATTCAAATGATCTATTCTTTTTGTAGACTTGGCAGGAGGGAGGGAGAGAAGGTCCTTAATTAGACATCTCTGAGATATGATCATAACATACCAAAGAATCACAATAAATTTAATAACTAAGAGAACACAGTATTTCTTTTCCTTCCAGTTTTGCTTAATGCACTTTATGTATTCAGGGAAATAGCTGAATATTATTTAAGAAAAACAGTTTTCTTTATCTTCTTAAAAAAATTATAAAAACAGCACCAGATTTAAAAAAAAAAAAAAAAAAAAGAGAGAGAGAGAGAGAAAGGTTTTTATGGTACATATGGATCATCATGCAAATTAACCTAAGACAACTAAGGTCCCTGAGCTGGTATTATCCAGGTTGAAGATGCATTACTGCTATTTTTGATTATAAGAAACTATAAACAAAAGGGAAGGTAATCTGTTTTCCAAGCTGTTTTAGAGCTCCCTCTCTTTCTCAGCAAGGAGTTGATGGAAAACACAAAAATTCTCCCCTTCACTTTTTGAAATAAATAAACAGGAAGGGATTATGATTTATTCCCAAACTAATCTCTGTGCTTAAAAGTAGTGGAAGGGTATTTACAGTTCCAGTTTCTTGAGGATGTTTCAAAATGTGTCAGCACTATTTGAAAATAGCTGGAATATTGTCCTGTGGACAGTAGACTGGTCTAGCACTGAATTAGCCAGGCAAAATAAATTCAGAATTATTCTACACTCTTTCAGAAATACCAGACAGTAGCATATGCACTTGCAAAGGTCAGTTATTGTTATTCTATGTCTAGCAAAAGTCATTACTAAAAAACCAGACTAAAAGAAAGAATTCTCCAAGTTCTTGAAAATAATATTCCAGTTTTTATTTTCTTTTAATTTACTTCAGCACTGTCCTCTTGATCTTGTGGTCCTAGTCTACAGAATAGTTCACCTCTGTCTTTGCCTTCCTTTTTGAAACCAACATATTAAGAGGTAAGAGAATACTTTCATAACTTCTAGGGTAGCCTGTAGGACTTCCCTGCAACTTGAGGCAGAACAGAACCCCTGGGCTGTGCTGGGAGCACTGTGTCCTGTGTCCTGCTTGTGAATGCTATTTCTTGTTTAAAAGGGTTAGGGAACTTTCTGCTGATAAAAATGTGTTTCAGTCCTTGTTGGGATTGCTTTTCTCAGCAAAACCAACAACAGAAAGAAAGGAAAAAAAAAAAACCCTTCTCTTTTTTAATACTCTGAAACCGCCTTGTTTATTTCACCTAGATACATTCAAAGACAGTGAGAAACAGGATTAAGTCAGTGAACCTCAGAACACATGAAACCAATCCAAATCCTTTTAGGTGGGACTTTATTCTCCTTGCATATCAGTTCACAAAGACATGAAAGACAAATTTCTTCTTTCCTTAATCTATCCTGCCAAACAGAAGTAACCATTCTTGTTTCTTTCCACCTGGAATTTGGGTTCATTTAGTTTTCAAATCAGTTCCTGAGGAGTAATATGCAGCCAGCATGGCCACCTGGCAGTGTAAAAAGTTAATTTGAAATGAAAACTGTGGTCATGTCAGTGAATTATGGATGCAAAAGTCCTCAAAAGCTGTTTGTTTCAATTTATTTCTTTCTCATCACTAAGAAACAAAATTTGTTCCTTTTAGACAAATTTTTAATTTCCTTAGTTGCAGAGACATTGCAAATATGGAGCTCAGACACAGAAATAGACATCAGATTTGACCAAGCAGTAGATTATTTAGGAAAAATGCATTGGGCTTGAAAGTAATTATATAATTTTTTTTGCCTTGTCCTTCGACCTTTTTCCACCTTTTCACATATTTTCACATATTGTTCTTATTTAATAGTTATTCTCAATTAAGGAATTATCATCAATTTAACACTTTAGAATAGCAAGGATTAGTGTGTATCTCAAGAAGTGATACAAATTAATAGGTTTCTGAATGCTAATTGATAGGGAAGACTTTAAATTATTGTACCGATTTTGCGGTAAAAAAGGTTTCTTTTTCTTCAAAATGCAAGATAAATCTTCAAAAATTTTTTCTCAGAAAATTAGTTGTGTTTAGGGGTCTAAAGTTATTAATAGGGATTAGAAATGACATCCTGTATGTTTAGGATGCTCCTGGAAAAAGACATCCAATGTAGAGCATTAAACACTATTTCCATTTTTTTTTTATGAGTACAAACATATTGTGGATGGGCTCAGTTACAAAGCTGGCAAAAAACCCCCTGCATTTTATAGAATAGAATGATAGAATGATTGATAGAATGGGCTTCAAGAAGAAAAACATGAACCCCATATGAAACAATTCAAGGTCTAAGTATAATCTGCAAACATATATGTTTTCTGATCAGAAATTCAAAACAAACCCAACCCAAAAAAAATTGCCTTTTTTTTTCCTCCATTTACATTAAAATAACTACTGAACTCATGGAAAATGTAAAGTCTGAATCAATTCTCAGTCTTTTTGATTTGAAAAATTTCTTTATGTTCATATATTAGGTAAGTATTTCTTCAGACATAACAAATATAGACTTATCTCTTCCTCCACAGCAAGATTTAATACCAGTACTGCAACACATTGTCCAAAACTGAATGCAATGTGGTCATCAGCCTGACCTGGTAGCAATGCTTTTTCTCCTGTGTGCTTTAGAGATATTATTCTCTCATAAAAGCCTTGGAAATAGCCTATCAATTTGCATGACTTTAAATACTATTTCTGGAATTGCTGCACTACAAAATACTCAGCTGCAGGGTGTCACTTAAGTAATTGCAAATAAAAATACTTAAAGGTCTGGTTTATATGGGCTAGAGATATTGTAAATTCACCTTCCATACTAAATCTGCTGTGGATCAGAATCTGAAGTCTGTAGAAAACAATGGGAAAGGGTAATTTCTGTTTTATTTGCTGTATCTTCACACCTTTCTTTATAATCTTCTGTTCAGGGACCTAGATGACACAGTGACTTACTACTCTGATTTTCCATGTGTGAGACAGCACAGGATGTTACCTGACATTCCAGAAGAGAGAATGTATTTGATTGCCTGGAGGTTGTCTCTTTGACATGTTTGCACATATCACAACACTGTGGTTTGTTTTACTGCAACTATCTATTCTGATTCAGAATAAAACTCACACTGCTGTGGCAGGAGTGTTGGAGGTCAGGTTATTTCTGTGTAGAAAATACTGGGGGGAAATTTTAGCCCTTATTGGACTACATATCATATTTTGATCAATACATGTTTTTCAATACACCTCGTTATGTGCATCTATGGAACTTTGAAGAAAAGGTTTTTTGAGGGAAATGGTGATTTAACAAAACAGAAGGTTTGTAGGGATCGATCAGGCTCAGCTAAGCATTTATTCAGGAGGCTTACAGATGAAGAAAGAAATGTTGAGTAGGAGAAGAAGAGAGTACTCTTGAAAGCATATAACACACTGCTGACAGCATGTTGTTGAGTGTGTTGATCAGTCTCTTGGGGATGTGGTTTTTTTATTCAAACTTGTTCCACAGAAATATTTGATCATTCTGTTCCTGCAGGTATGCAGGATCCCTAAATTACAGGTAAGAAATTAAGATATTCAGTATCTTCATAAATTTTAAAGGATCATATAGGACATCTACAAGACATGATTTTCTTACGTCCTCTGATTTTTTTTTATATACTGTGTATCTTTTCTGTAGTAAATATGTGGTCTTGAAACTACTCTGTAGTATTATTTTCTCACCAAAAATGTAAGCCTATCTTTGCATTAAACAGCTCTTATGCTATCTGCTTTCTCCATTTGTTCATACGAAGACTTTATGATAGACTCATCTACTGCAGCTTCATGTAAGAAAATCTCATTATCTGAGTGTGTGCTCAGTCTTCCAGTGAGAATCATTTGCAGTAAAACCCCTCTCATTTTTTCCAGATATCCATTTATATAAAATAGAGCCAAGTCCCATAGTTCCATTGGGAAAGACAAGATTTCTGCCTAATTTTGTTCTACTTTTCTCCCCTATAAATTTATTTTAGTTATTTGCTGCTTCTGTCACTTTGGCTACCGCAAGCATTAATATAAACTTTCTCCTATACCATTTGCACCACTTTGATCTGAAAGGGCCATGAGACCACCCATGGAGTTTTTAACACTTCCTGCAGGAAAAACAATTTGCTATCAAACCACCTCTTCAATACTACTGGTTGTCAACAAAGCAAGCAAACTTAAGTGCTTAAAAATTAGGGTGTTTAAAAATCTTCAAATACACCCTGTCAGTGTTCTAGTGCTGATATTTGAAAGCACTTTGAGACTACTATGAGTAATGTTCTTTCACTTTGATAGTCTCAGCATGAAAAAAAAGAAGCTGGAAATTAAATAACAATAAATGCAAAGCTTTCATATGCAATGCATAGTATATTTAACCTCTGTGTGACATCCTACTCTTAAGGGAAAGGGAACACCCAAGATTCATAAATCCAAGAAGATCAGAGGATCTACAAAAACTCGTAATTTATTAGTAAATTATGCACTTGGCCTGGAAACTGGTGTGTTAGTCAATTATTGGCAACAATCCTTGGTTGTCTCCACAGCTATCTAGCTATCAGTGTTAGTCCCTTATATTCGGGAATTCAACAGCTGTGCAATTCCCTTCTATAGGACTCCAGTCAAACACCTTTCAAAATAAGTTAGATTAATAAAAAATAAGTTAGTTAATAAAAGTTGCAAAGTAAGCAGCACCAGTTATTATAGATTTAGAAATGCTATTTTTAGTTCTCAAACCTCAAGGAAAAAATTTATTCTGAATTGGATCTAAGAAGAAGTATCCTACATTAAATACACCATAGCTTAAATATATTTTGAGTATAACAAAAGTTAAATATACTTCAAATACATTGCAGTTTGTATAATGCATAACATAACTGGTACAAAAAAAATTAGTCTCCTTTAAAGATGAGTGTTTATACATGTCATGAAATTATAAATGAATGAAAATAATATAAATTAATAATTTTGGTTTGCTTAATTATATATATTGCATTCGAAGATTGAAGTTAACACTCAGTATATTACCTGGAGTACTGGCTCATATTAAAGTCTCTCCTCATTGTCTTGGGTCTGTAGTTCAAAGAAGAAAAAAAGCTTGGGTTTTAATTCCAATTCTACCTGCTGCATTTCCACATTAATATGATCTCTTTAGGGCAAGATGTTTTGATTTGTTGTGGATGTTAAGCTTTCATATCTAATTTATTAAAAAATGCTAAAAATTACACAGACAGACACAGATACACACACAGAGGATGACTTCCAGAGATCATCCAGACTGGAGTTTTAACTATTATAACTGCTAGGTTACTTGCAATTAATCATTTCTGCAAAAAACATTAACAGCAAAGTACACTTTTATAGCAAACAATGTTATAGCATATAATTTCCTTTACACAGATGGAAAATTAAACCATGATGGATCTCTTATGCCAAACACTACATAACAAGTCTTGTAAGAGCAGTAAAAATAAAACAGAGAAGTGTCAGGTTCATGCTTTGGTTTTTTGTTTTTATAGTAGTACTTCCCTGTAGAAAAATCTTTCCTTCAACTTAAAAAAAAAATCAAAAACAACAACAACAATTCCAAACAAACCAAAGGCCAAAGCCCCCAAATATTAAATCTGTTGAATATTAGCTGCATCAAGGAAAAGGATTTTTATTCTGGTTTTATCCTTCTGTGAATTCATGTTTTGAAGACAATAAAAAATTTTTTAAATCACATTTGCAGCCAGATGAAATTGCAAAAAAGTCTAACCTATTACTTCAAGATCATGAGTCAGAGTGATTCACTGCAGCCTCTTGGTGATTTCTGCATGAGCCAATCAAATGAAAGGGCACAAAAGCCCTTCACAGTGAAGATAATCCTTAGTTCTAACTATTGCACAATCTGGTGCCATTAAATGCGTAAGAGTCAGAGCAAAGGAAACATCAAAGGCAAAGTCTTTGCCCTCTCCTCCCCAGCCCCCAAATTCCACAGCACAAATAGCAAAACCTTAGAATCAAACAGGACCCTGCTGCAGTGTGGGCTTCCCGCAGGGTTACAGACTCTTTAGGGAGCATTCATCCATCGGCTCTGGCCTGGGCTCCTCCCTGGGCTGCAGGTGGATCTCTGCTCCACCATGGTCCTCCCTGGGCTGCAGGTGGATCTCTGCTCCACTATGGTCCTCCCTGGGCTGCAGGTGGATCTCTGCTCCACCATGGTCCTCCCTGGGCTGCAGGTGGATCTCTGCTCCACCATGGTCCTCCCTGG
>WBND01000007.1:3323982-3335476 GCA_013398595.1 Tychaedon coryphoeus | reverse complement strand
TCTCCTGGGCTGTCAATCACTAACCCAGGTCTCCGATTGGTCCCCACAGCCTCAGGGGAGGCTCTCAGAGAGGGGGAACTGTTTCTTTGTCTTGACAGCACGTGCGCTCAAAGAGGCCCTCCTCGGCTGGAGCTCCCATCCCCCTCCCTGCTTCACGTGCTCCCACCACAGCCCCATGCTGCAAGAAAAGTATTGAGATACTGAAGCATGTCCAGAGAAGGATGACAAAACTGGGAAAAGGTCTGGAGCACAAGTACTATGAGAAGCGGCTGAAGGGGTTAGAATGGTTTAGCCTAGAGGAAAGGAGGCTCAAGGAAGACCTTATTGCTTTCTACAATTGCCTAAAATGAGATTGTAATGAGGCAAGAGTTTGTGTTTCCTCCCAGGTAAGAAGTGGTAGAATGAGAGAAAATGGTTTCAGGCTGTGCCAGGGAAGTTGTAGGTTAGATATTATGAAAAAAAATTTCTTCTCCAAAAGGGCTATCAAGCACTAGAACAATCTTGAGGGAGTCACCACCCATCAGGTAGGAAATAAAGAGATACATGGATATGGCATATAGGGACATTTTATTGGGGTGGACAAGGCAGTCCTGGGTTCACTCTTGGAATTGATGGTCTAATGGGTCTTTTCCAACATAAATTATTTTATTATTCTATTTTTTTTGTTAATTCAGCTGATTATACCATTCCTCATTACATAATTGAAAACAAACTGTTCTTAATTTTGTTAGAGTAAGAAGTTGAAGTACTTTTCCGGAAACAGAATTCAAGTTGCAACTGTGTGACCAGGTTTTGTCACACCTTGAGCAGAAATGCAGCCCTAAGCTGTTTAAGTATAGATAAAGAAATTACTGATTAACAGTTCTTTGGACTATTACAGTGAAAACCAAAAAACCTTAACTGTCCTCTAATGTACATACCTGAGCTATAAAAAAAGGCCAAAACCTATATAGACTAGAAACTTCTCAAGAAAAATCATTCTCAAGAGTTGAAAGACTAATCATCAAATGCATAAAGTTTTACTCAGGAATCATTCCACTGACTTCTTGGCCTTAAAGGACTGAAAATGTACGTGCTGTGTACATGTAATATTCCAGATATTATAAATTGCTGCATTCCAGAGATTATTGGGAAGACAAAAAAAGTTTTTCTTTTTACATAACTTGTCTTCAAAAAGCTTCATTATCTTCAAATTTAAACGAGAACATCAAATGAAATCCCAGAATAACATATACCTTGAAGAACTTTATTATCTGGTGCAAGATTACTAACATTCTAGTGAAAAATAGAAGAAAAATTCGGAGTCCAAACAGTTCCATGACAAGTTCTTTGGAAACAACTGTTCTTTAATTTTTAGGCACAGCTTTTAAAACTTTTTATTTTCAGCAGGATGAGTACGCCTCTATCATAAACAAAATAAATTGTATTTACCTTGGAATGTGGTCTAATGTATAAAAACATAAATATTTATTAATTCATTAATGCAAGGGCTGTGAGCTTTCTGGCATGAATCCATGCTAAGCTGTGCATCTGCACACACAGAGGACAGCTCATTAGCATGTGTATGCTAAACCCAATTCTTCCTCCTCCTTTGTTCTCTGTGAAAACTAATTACATTTTGAATTACTAAGCCTCTTCTGCACTTTGTTGAGTAATAAATGGATAGTTAGTCAAAACTGAAAAACTGTGACACTGCAGGGTGAGTGTCAATTAGACCATTTTTAAATTGCCCTTCAGCTTGCTGGATTAACTTTAATTGATGTCCCAGTAATATCCCCTGTTAAATAATTTACAATGGTTTTTTGACTCCCCAAAGCATTACTTAATGCCTTGCAATTAGTAAAGTAGCATGCACCATCAAATTGGCCAGATAATTTAGTTGAAAAAGGGGTGGGATCTCTTTCATGTGAGGAAGTGTACACTATGGACAGAGATTTTCCAGTATAATTACCAGTTTAGAGGTTATTGATGTTCGTTAAATGGACAAAACCTACCAAGAAAGATAGTTTATTCCTTCCTTTCCAATTAAAAAAAAAACAAAAACAAAACAAAACAAAAACAAAACAAAACAAAACAAAACAAAACAAAACACCTCCATATTTTTTTCAAGTCAAATTAGACTCATAAATGCCGATTTCCTTAATTATAATACACAGCTCAGCGACACAGAGGTTGATTTTTTCAATATTTTATTTTAGCAAGATCTCCCTAATGTGCTTCCAAAATAAGAGGAATAATCAGCTTCCAGTAAATAAAAAGAGTAACAGAATGTTTGCTGAATAAATCCAAATGAGCCAAAATGGCTGAATATCATATAGCTCGTTTCTTAATACTTCTGCACTGAAAAGTACTTCTGAATAAATATTAGGACATGCATTACACGAAACACCAAATGCTCATGGCAGGAATTTAGACAGAGAATTCTGCTTTTAAATCATTCTTTTGGAGGTACAGCATAAAATATCAGCTGGAGCTGGGGTTCTTTTTCCAGTGGAAAAAGAAGTTAGAATTTCTAACATAAGAAGTATCATGATACTCATTACTTAGATGAGTGAATTTCAGACTTTCTCCTTTGAAGAAGAATTGCACTAGATCTCTTCCAAGCTTAAAATTTTACCCAAATTTACCTTGGATATTTTAATAATTATGATTAAAAGAACTATTTATGAATCACCTTACCATTCTTCAGTTAAATCTGAAGATAAAGTATGTAAGTAAAGATTGATTTTATGCTACTCACTAACTGAATCAAATCCAGACATGATCCCTCATCATAAAATTTACCATCCAGTAGACAAAATAAGAACCTGACCACCCTTTCATGGACATCAATCCTTTTGCAACTACAACTCTACTAACCTTAGTTACATTAAGCCTGATTTATACTGATATGAAAAGGAAAATGCATTGTTTATTTTGAAATGTTACTCCTCTGATTGATTTTAATTATGCAAATGAAATGTATGCCTGCCAAAGTCAACTAATGGATCAGCTTGAAGAATTATGGTTAGAGCACAGCTGAAAGCACAACAGCTGGAGAGCAGGACTATAACTACACCTACAGCTCAATGAGGTGTTAGAAAGACTAGATGTTTGTTCTTCTACAAGAGCTGACAGCAGTTTCTTAAATCAGGCAGAAGTATATACTTTAGTGAAAATCTATTTTCCTTTATTTCAAGTCTATTCATACAATTTCTTCCAAGCTTCTTTCTGGATGCAGCAACAAACACACTAGATTACATCTTGAAATTATATCACTGAACTGCAAGTCACTTGTTCCTCCTCTCTTTCCATCCTGTTCTTGTGCACTGAAAGCAAGATTGGCTGGCTCTTAGAAAGCCATCTTTGGGAGGTACAAATCTGACATCAATAAGCTCATTTGTATGACATACAAAAGATTGACCTGTCTTCAGTAAATTGTGCCATAGTTGTCTAAAGTCTCACTGCAGTTAGAAATTTTAAGACCAATTTGCTACTTATGAGCCAGGAAAAAATGTCTGCAGGAGCATGCAGCAACATAACCTCAACATAACACAGAGACTGACCATTGGCTTCCATCAGTTTAGGCTTTTTATAACTTCTTCACTTCCTTATGTGCATTTTGTCAAAGAGCAGTTGGCACTATTACACTTTGTATTTTATTCTCATGGAGCAGAAGAAAGACATGAAGTGAGAGTGAATTTTTCAATCTGTCACAAATGAACAGGAAAAATGTAGTCAGTGCAATGTAAAAGACTAAACCAATTACAGAAGTCATTCTGGTTTGAAGAGGAAAAAGGTCAGGAATTATGATTGAAATCCTCCCCAACTGAAACATGGCAACCTAAGCACATCTTTAGCATACCATCTGAAAAGTGTTTCAAAGTACAATCTGAGCACATGATGGATGTAAAATGCTGGTCTAAGTCAAGGAGAATTCTGACAAGACTTTACCTTCAGCATTTTCTCTGAAATTTGCTCCTGCTATGAGAACACATTAATTTCACAGTCTTTTCACATGGCATTCATGGTCCAGTTTAGACAGCATGTGTACAGACATGCATAGTTATGAATTCCGTTTCTTTTTTTTTTTCTTATTTTTTTTACTGATAAATGTTTCCTTTTATTAGGTGTCTTTTTCCTACATGTCTTACATGACACTGTTTTAAAGGGAGTTACAACTGAGTTCAATATTCTGCAGAGTTTATTAAAGCCAACTGAGAAGTAAACTGTTTTTGCTATGACTAAACAAATATGATTCTTTTCCATATGTATGGATTGTGCTTCATTTATCTTCCCAGTGAAGTGAAAAATGTGGTTGAGATGAGGAATGTTATATTTCAAGTGTGGCCTAACTGCAACTATTTCTTAGTAGCAGTAGTGCTGCTTCATGGTTTGAGATTTGAGAACCATCTTTTTTAATGTACTGAAGTCACTAGAAGTCAATCATATAAGGATGAGCTTATATAGGAATCTTAATCTGGGAACTGGGAAGATATTGGTATAGTGAAACACAAATATTTATGTGAAGTTACTTCTGCCCTCTTATCATAGGCATCTGGCAAAAACCCTCAATTATATTTGTCACTCATAAAAAAAAAAAAAAAAGAAAACACATTCTAGTATAGCAAGATACATTTACACAATCACATATGACCTAATATCTACAGGTTAACAGAACAGTACTCCTCAGTTAAGCAGTGCCAGCTGAAACAACCATGCCAGGCAGCTAACATTATATATACCTTGTATTGGAATGAATAAAACCATGAGTCAATTACTGTAAGTCTGCTACTGATAAACCTCAACATTTTTAAAGCACATTTATGTATACTTTTTCTTTTCAAATTGCTTTTTGAAAAAAAAAAAAGAAAAAAAAGGCAAGCTTTCAACAAACTTTAGCAAAAATACTTTTGTAAAAATTAAAGAAAATGCACTACTTTTGCAAATAAAAATGCATATATGTATTTTCTAAAAATATGTTTGATTATTGTTTGTGATTTTTTCGTTTAGATTTGGCATACTTATGTTATTGAAGGGAAATTCATGCCAAAGTTTAAAAAGACAGCTAAATGAAACAAAATTAAAATAAACAATATTCTATATAATACAACAGGAAAGCTCATGCTGCTTATAATGAAATACCCGGTACTATCACATTTTCTCTTCAGACATTTTAATATTAGGAGACTGTAAACACATAGTATTTCAGTTTTATAGACTGCCCTCATGAGAAAAATAGAAAAAAGTAGTTCTGAAATACAAGAATTGTTTTGTGTAGTGAAAATGGTAGGTGGCCATGCTGTTTGGAATTTTTTTTCAGATAAAGCAAGTTCTCTTTTGCTACTAATACAATATTAAAAAAAAAAAACCCGTCCAAAACATAAAAAACAAATAACACCTCCCCCTCCTCCTAGTTACATACTCATTTTGCAGAAGAAATGGTTATGAGGTTCACTGGGAGGCTGGCCCTGCATTTCATCTAAGTACCCCTTTTCCTGTATATAATGTTAATTAGTGGTACAGAGATTTCTTTTTTTTCTTGTTTTTAGTGTTATTTTCTATGAAATTAAAAACATTAGTATGTTGGCAGTTGCAATGGCAGAGTGTTCTGGATCAACATCTCAAAATTCGTTAACAAAGTGAGGAAGTTACTTCCCAGAAAAGACACAACAGGTTTCCTCTTGTGCACTTCCTCTGATAAGAATTCACAGGAGAGCATCTCACAATCACAACCAAGAAGGATAAGGACACCAATAATATGGACAAAGGCAAACCCTACAAATTCCTTTTGTTAAGTAGTATCTGGAAGGTTAAATTGTGGCAATGGACCAGTTTTGCCTTCAAATTCCCTCCCTTCCTGTCAAGAACTGAAAAATCTTATCTACCCTAATTGTCTACTGACATACTGCCCTACCAAAACATTGTTATGTCCTGAAATAAGTTTGTTATTAGCATGATATTCTTATAAGAGGTAAGCATTAGTTTTGTAAGCAAATCAGAATATGATCCCTGCACCAAGCACTATGATGCCTTCAAATTTGTACTAACCAAAATCTCTCTTTTATAGAATATTGAAAAAAATGATGCTCCTTTGGTCTCTTCAAATGACAAAAGGATTTCTTTGCTGATGTCTATCCTTCCCTGATGGTTTTCCCCACATTGCATATGCAAAAAAAGTATGTATGTGCAAATATGTCAACAACGTATAATCAAAATCCATTGCACAAACACTTCGTGAATCTTCCCAAAAGATATCATTTTCTTCCAAGCAGGTGGAGGATAGCAACAAGAATTTAAGGTCTGAAGATATGTGCAAAATTATTCAGGTAGTTCCTGAAATACTTAGGAAGTTCCTGAATGCCACTGCACCCCTTGGAAAAGATACATACCGAAGCAGTTGTGGAAGAACTGCATCTTGTGAGAAGGGGACCACATTAGAGGTGCTCACAAAAGAGTCTCTCTTGTGGGAGGGACCCCATGATGGGGTAGGCATCAATACTGGAGAGTCCCGATACAGCTGAATTCAGAGAGGGAAAGAAACAATATTTCGCTTTCACTGGTCTTTCCTCATTGTGTCGATTCACAGAAAATGGATAACATATTAAAATCAGGTGGTAGACCAGGAAACAAAATATTTCAAACCTCTTATCCAAGGGAAAGAAATCTCTCTCAGTCTATCAGAACTAATAAATAATAGTGGAATGTAACCATTATTGCCAAATAATAATTTCCCCTTTTTCCCCGCCATTGCCTGCGGTCTATACCTTAGCCTGTCCTGTTAAGTAATACTCCAGGATTAGCTGAGCAACACTCATTGTCTGTGCTCCAGGTATTGAAGATCAGACCAGGTATATAAGATCAGACATCAACTAATGAGTTTTACACCAATAAATCACAAAAAGCTGTTCCAGAAAACCCCAATGAACAATTTATAGTCAAGGGCCTTTTGGCAGATTCTCGGTCTTTATTATGCACACAGCACTGTCACTCCAAGCACATTCCTATTGTATACAGGTATACACTTTTCTCTTCCCCAGCCTGATGGAGAGAGGAAGCTTGATTGTCTCACTGGGAGAGAGGGTTAAGGGCTAGAATGATAATGAATGTTTCTGGGAATTACTTACTGAGGAGGAACTACCACACTGAAAAATTTTCCTTTAGCTTTGAAAAAGAAGGTCTTCAGTCATCCCAGTCTTAACAGATATAATATCAGAGTTTAGGTTCTGCTGTAGTCACACATTCATCCTTCCAGAATGGTTTAAACATCATTAAGACTGTTAAAAGTACAGAAAATCATGCTTTTGGTAGCAATTTTGTCTTTAAATTTTCATCAAAGAGAGAAAGGAATACTGGTACTCTTCAATTTCGAGCAAAAATACATACTATGACTTTTAACACTGTTTATGTTGACATTGAAAAAATGCACCATTAGAGAATCTGACCTTACTGTTAAATATTGGGAGATTTTTTTGCTTATGCAACAAATTATTTTGAAAGCCTACTAATTAGACATGGTTGTGAGTGTTGCATTAATTATAGAAATATTATGCATCAGTAGCCTGACTAGAAAGCTTTTAAATTATAAAATAAGGTTGTACCCAAGAAATTAATTGCATAATCTATATTAATTCACTTTCTATTTGAGTTACTAGGGGGTTTATTTTATAATTAAAAAGCTTTCCAAGATTTTACTCCTATGGATCATTTACATATATGTAGTGAGAACCCACATGAGTTAATTTACAGATAATCGAAACTACTGCCTTTTCTACACAACAAAATAATTCTAGTAAAATAATTAAAACTTTCATTTATTGTATTGCAGTGGTCAAAATAATGCTCTGCTAGCTCCTGACTCAGCAAAAACATCAACTTTGTGCATGTTGGCACTTGCATTCAGATTTTACAGATTAGTAATTTTATGATGAAAAAAATGAATGAAATTAGCTATTCATAAGTGCATCTTGAGCTGAAAATAAATTCTAGGTGATCTTTTGAGACAAATATGTGTTTCTGTGTTTTCCAACTCTTACTGCCCTGCAGGAAGAGGAGCAAAGTAAGGGTAGATACAGCAACCATAGAGCTGCTCTAAGTTGGGCAGCTGAGATAAGTGTTGCCAAATCATTTGGTCAGAAAAATCAAATGGTGCATGCTCAGCTCAACTACCTCTCCTCTACCTGACTGGCATTAACTTCAAATAACTTGCTGTCCTAAACAGCAGTTTCAGTATGGAATTCATCCAGTCCACATAATCCTAGAGGTATCAAGAGGTGATGGATGGGGCTGAGGCATCTTGTTTAAGATGAATTCAGATAAATTTGTTTTGTGCAAATGTGGATTTATGTAAAAGGGATCCAAGTGGCAGAACTATTTATCAACACGCTTATATGTATGTAATGATTTAGGAATGGTATTGCCAAATGTAGTACACCCAGTAAAAAGAAAACCAAAAGCCTTTCTGCTCCCTCCTCTAGCGGCAGATGCAAAAAGGCACAAATCGTGGTTTGGGACAAAAATGATTCACTGGAAACAGGAATGAGGTAAGAGAAGCAACAGTATCAGCCTAATCACAGTTTTGCTGTACTAGAAAGCATTACAAGGATATCCAGAATTTTTAATTAAGGAAAAAAATCCTTGTTTGCCATCAAATATTGCAAAGAGTAAACACATTTTATTAATGCTGCTATAACCATAAATAAACTTTGCTATTACCATTATTAAAAAATTCTCAGAAAATTAATACTTTAAAGGCACGTAGAATATCTGAACTTAAATCTGAAAATTGCTTTATTGTTTTGAAATACCTAAATTTATTTTGGATTTTTTTGAGACAACATTTTAAATAAGTCTTGTTCTTATCAAAGAGGAAGAAGAAGAGGAAGAGGAAGAGGAAGAAGAAGAAGAAGAAGAAGAGAAGAAGAAGAGGAAGAAGAAGGAGGAGGTGGAGGAGGAATTGGTGTTGTTATCCTGCTAAAATTTTTGATATTTCAATTTGTTTTATTTTTTTAAGAATAAGCTAGTGTCATAACCTATGCTATATGGACAAAAAAATATGATCAGAATTTTGGTGGGAAACTTTTCTTATGCAGAATGAATATCCAGTATGGTATTCTAGTTCTTATATAACAAGAATTCCATTTTATTTGGCAAAATAAAATGGGAAACAATGGTAGACTTTAAGTCTCTTCTTTTTCTATGAAAATGGTTGTAATATAAAGCGATGATAAAAAAAAAAATCCAAAACGCTGCAATCCTAATTATACATTGACCCTTTCCTCTCAAAGTTTTGTTTGCTACAGCCCTGATCACAGGTGCTGCTCCACCTGGGTGAAAGATGTTCCATGTACTGCAGACAGTCTCTTTTGTACATGGGGAAAATGGGAACGGCTACATTTGGGGCTGTGATGTCATAACCCAGTGCTGGAACACCTTTCCCAGCCAAAACACCTCACATCAGGCTGATGCATGGTAACCCTCTCACAATCCTGAGCTCAGAATCCAGGGAGGATATTGCAGGAACGACATAAAATGGGAAGCCATAAAGAGAATCACATATCCCAAAAAATCCAACATGAAGCAACGTGAAGGCATTAGAAGGGTAATTAAATTGGTACTGGAAGAGAAAATAAATGAACCACTAAGGAGATGTGGGCAGAATCAGTCAGTTTCCCAGTTCTCTCTGTGGTTTTCTGCTCCTCTCAAGAGGGAAGTATCTGCATTTGCTGTTCAAAAATGTAAGCATTCTAATGAGAGTGTTCTGTGCTACTGGCAAGAGTTTAGAGGCCACAGAAAACCATAGTTTATGAGCTTATTGTTTATCCACTTTTAGCAAAACATTAGGAAAGGGATAAAGTGGGAAACTAAAGAGAAGTATCTGCCAGTGAGCACAAACACAGTATCAGGGCCCTGGGAGGTTGTTAGTGGGCTTTATATAACTTTTTAAAATATGAGCCTTAAACTTCACAAATGAAATTAATTTCAAGAGCTATAAACATACTTTTAGAGCAAACCAAGAATGATAAAAATCCAGAACTAGAACAAAGTGTCTGAAAGGAAGAGGTCTCTTCTGGTGAGCAAAGATCAGGTCATCTCCAGCCTGTCATATCAGGACACCAGGACCAGACACAAGTCCTCTTGTACAATTGGATTTAGTCAAATAGGCTTTGGCAAGCAGAGGTACCCTTTGCCAGAATGCCAGGAAACACACCAGGTAACATTGTCACCATTTACCCTATGATCCACAGTTTTGTTCAAGAGCAGCAAAGACTGAAATGCTAGTTTGAGAATTCATTCTACCAAAAATATGAAAAGCAGACTGAATTTCCTGTGTCTCTGCCAGCTGGCAATAAACGGAATTCAAGATGCAAAATGCATTATGGAAATCAGATAAAGTTAAAAGGAGGAAAAAAAGAGGCTTTCGCTTTAAAAGGAAAGGAAAAAATATTGAGTTTTTATGTGAAACATTTTATAGTGCCAGTACCAGGAAAAAGTAAGTCACTTCCAGTGACTTTTGTCATTTTTTCAAAGAGAAGGAAGATTGTAAAGCTGATATATTTAAAAGATAAAAGATTTGGGAAAAAAAAACTTACCAATTGTAAACACATGAGGGAGGATAATTGCAAGTACTGACCAAATTAAAATTCTGAGAATTTAATAAAATATTCTTCACTTTTATGAAACAAAAATGTTAACCCCATGAACACTTTTAATGCTGTGTCTTTGGTTTTTCCTTTCAGTTCTTCAACAGTTTTGCTTCTGCTCAAAACACTCAATCCCATTAAGAATAAGTGTTCCGTGTTGAGCTCCACATAATATAAGCAGGATATAAAAAATGTTGGAATTTGTCCCAAGGTGAGCAAGAAATATGGTTAAAGGAGTAGAGGGCATGACTTTGCTGGGATTACAGAAAAGGGGGCTGAGTCATGAACTCATTGCTGTCTACGATTTCCTCATGATGGGGAGCAGGGATGGTGTCTGGTAGTAGGACATAAAGGAGTGTTAAAGATGAATCAGGGGATTTCAGATTGTGTTTTAGGAAAAAGGTCCTTACTGAGAGTATTATCAAGCAGTGGAACTGCTCCCTGGGAAACAGGTCATGGCCTCAAGCCTGTCAGTTTTCAAGAAGTGTTTGGGCAATGCTCTTAGACACATGGTTTAATATGTAGGTTGACCTGTGTGGAGTTGAGAGCCAGACTCAATGATGATCATCGATCCCTTCCAGCTCAGTATATTCTTCAAGTTCTTCACTATTTTTTTTCAAGTCCAAAAAACTAGTGGACTTATTTTCCCCCTCAGTAGCTGTATGAAAATCAAGGTGCAGTCATATCCTTTACTTACTCTTCCTTAAATAGCGCACCATCCAAAACCACAAAAAAACTGTATTATGCATTTTATTGTGATTTTAAATCCTTGATTTGACTGACATTTGTCAAACTTTAATGAAAACATGGATGCAAGTTTCTTTCCAATAAAATTTTGCACCACAAAAAAAAAAAAAAAAAAAAAAAAAAGG
>WBND01000007.1:3282628-3314601 GCA_013398595.1 Tychaedon coryphoeus | reverse complement strand
TGCTGTGGTCCAGGGAAGGTGCTGCATGTGGCAGCCATGCAATGTGCTACTGCTTTGCCAACACTTGTTCTGGCTGGGATTTGTCTTTGCAGTAAGAGAATAGACATGAGGGATAAACAAATATCTTAGTTTGCTGCTTAAAATTTCTTTGGCACTATATTATAACGCCAGTAACAATGGAATATAATGACTTCTATTGTCTCAGGTACCATACTGAGGAATATATCAATCCTTTGCTACTTCTAGGTAGTAGAAGTAAATCAAGTAAGCATATATAAATCATTTCAGATGAAAAGTTCCCAAATTTTGGTGCAGCTCCAAATTCTTGGATACAGTGGATTTCTGGATTTCATGTACAAGATGCAAAAATTTCTCACAATTCTCTTGGACATACTGATATAATGCAGGAATTTTGAGTCTACAAGTCTGCCTCTAATTAAATATGTGTAATTTCATCCTTTAATTGCTGGAAACCAGGAAAACTATGCTTCTCATTCCACAGTAGAACATGAATAAATTAAATAGTATTTTGTGTAAAGAAAGGAATGCATCTGAATCTTCTCTTATAACATCTTTTTTTTTTCATTCCAGTTGATATCATAATAGGTTGTAATTTTACTTTAGGCAACCATAGTCTTTATTGAGAGACCTCCATGATTATTGTTGTTTATCCAAAGAGTGTTTCATGCATTGGCTACAAAATTCCTCTTTAAAAGTATCTACTAGGAAAAAGTAGCCATGATAATAAATACTTACTTAATTCAATAACATTTTCAGCCTCTTCTTATGTATATTTATTTGTAAAGGTAGAGAAGATATTAAGTAGGAAGAAAAGCTATCTCTTAGGTAAAATTCCTGGGAAACTTTAGTCACTGTCATCATTGACATATGAAAAATCTATCTCTTTAAAGTGAATTTAGTGCAGAAACTTGTGCAATTTTTAAATTATTTATCCCCTGATTCTTCCCAAAAATATGCCTGAGTATGGGCAACCTAGGATTGAATAAATGATCTTTTACATTTACCATCAAATTGAAATGAAATTAAACATCAGTTGGCATACTCGTATGGGAAAGCAAAGTGCAGATAACTATATATATATATATATATATATGTATATATGCAGTGTATATGATTTCTCTACCATTCCTAGAAATTATTATTTTAAGCAGAAATTTTCTCCTAGATATTTAAAAAAGTCGCATTTTTCTAACTAAAATATTTTAACTACTAAAAACTAGGAACCACAAACCTCATCTAGGGTAAAATCTAGGGTGTTTGCAGGTTATTTTGGATTGTGTATAGTACTCTGTTAGAAGTATAGATTTAGAATAATGTGCAGAACTGGCATGAAGTGCTTTCAACACCGCCTTCTATCAAATATATTTACTGATTTTATTAACTGCTCTTATACTCAGAGTTTGTCTACAATTAAAGAGGAAAAATCAAATTAAAGCCTTAAGTGAAGGATGTAGTTAAACAATAGCTCCATAACCAAGAACACTGCAAATCCATATCTGAACAATGACAGAAATCCATTTTATTTCAATACTGTTTTACTTGATTAAGCACTGAAATATGCAAAGCAGGAATATTAGAGATAAAAACTTACTTTAGTAAGCAAGAAAAGCCAGATGAAAAACATGTGCCTGTCCCAGCCAGAACTCATGTGAGTGGCTAAAAAAGAATCTGAGGTCAGGTAGGACTCACAGATGGAGGGAGCAGGTTTAGGTATGTCTAGACAGACAAAAAAAAATATATGTTTAATAAATGATAGCCAGTATATTCTACAAAATGCAAGTCTAGAAAATGATTTGGCAAAACTTTTTCATATATCTGTTCATATATTGTCTTGTCCAGAGGAACAAAACACAAAACAAAATATGAAATCTTTGGATTGTATGTGCTGTTGAGTATTATGAATACATGAAAAGAGAAGAAAACAGAACTTATGAAACAAAACTTTATCTAACCTTTCATTTAATTTTCAAATCCTTTGATAGGCTTTAGAAATGTCACAGGAAGCTTGGCATTTTCTGTTTATTACTTAATGGCTTTTCCCGGCTTAAAAAATGCAGCTTAATGAAGCTCTAACATTTATAGGCTCTAAGATCTTTATTTGTGTGAATTTATTGCATTTATAAATTATATGAAGTGAAATTCTCCCCAAACTGAAGTGCTCTAACAAAATGAGTAGTTATTCTTGAACAAAGGCACAGTAAAAGGCTTTAAAAGATAAAAGGAGCTGAGTCTGTCAAAAATATTGTGGGGAGATAAAGAAAAAAAGCCCTGTAAATCTATGTCAATAGGAAAGTGCCTCCAGGGGATTGTTAAGTCCTGCTGTGGTCCAGGGAAGGTGCTGCATGTGGCAGCCATGCAATGTGCTACTGCTTTGCCAACACTTGTTCTGGCTGGGATTTGTCTTTGCAGTAAGAGAATAGACATGAGGGATAAACAAATATCTTAGTTTGCTGCTTAAAATTTCTTTGGCACTATATTATAACGCCAGTAACAATGGAATATAATGACTTCTATTGTCTCAGGTACCATACTGAGGAATATATCAATCCTTTGCTACTTCTAGGTAGTAGAAGTAAATCAAGTAAGCATATATAAATCATTTCAGATGAAAAGTTCCCAAATTTTGGTGCAGCTCCAAATTCTTGGATACAGTGGATTTCCTGGATTTCATGTACAAGATGCAAAAATTTCTCACAATTCTCTTGGACATACTGATATAATGCAGGAATTTTGAGTCTACAAGTCTGCCTCTAATTAAATATGTGTAATTTCATCCTTTAATTGCTGGAAACCAGGAAAACTATGCTTCTCATTCCACAGTAGAACATGAATAAATTAAATAGTATTTTGTGTAAAGAAAGGAATGCATCTGAATCTTCTCTTATAACATCTTTTTTTTTTTCATTCCAGTTGATATCATAATAGGTTGTAATTTTACTTTAGGCAACCATAGTCTTTATTGAGAGACCTCCATGATTATTGTTGTTTATCCAAAGAGTGTTTCATGCATTGGCTACAAAATTCCTCTTTAAAAGTATCTACTAGGAAAAAGTAGCCATGATAATAAATACTTACTTAATTCAATAACATTTTCAGCCTCTTCTTATGTGTATTTATTTGTAAAGGCAGAGAAGATATTAAGTAGGAAGAAAAGCTATCTCTTAGGTAAAATTCCTGGGAAACTTTAGTCACTGTCATCATTGACAGATGAAAAATCTATCTCTTTAAAGTGAATTTAGTGCAGAAACTTGTGCAATTTTTAAATTATTTATCCCCTGATTCTTCCCAAAAATATGCCTGAGTATGGGCAACCTAGGATTGAATAAATGATCTTTTACATTTACCATCAAATTGAAATGAAATTAAACATCAGTTGGCATACTCGTATGGGAAAGCAAAGTGCAGATAACTATATATATATATATATAAAATAGGAATGTTTAAAACGTATTAACCACTCACCTAAAATCTTCACCACTCTAAAAGAGTCAAACAGGTTTTTGGAAATTATTTGGCAATGCTTCCAGTAACAAAACTTTCTTGTGCTATTTAAACATCAGTTGGCATACTCGTATGGGAAAGCAAAGTGCAGATAACTATATATATATAGAAAAATAGGAATGTTTAAAACGTATTAACCACTCACCTAAAATCTTCACCACTCTAAAAGAGTCAAACAGGTTTTTGGAAATTATTTGGCAATGCTTCCAGTAACAAAACTTTCTTGTGCTATTTTGAAAATATGTTTGTTTGTTTGATTTAAAATTTAGTCAACTTATAAACTTCTGTGTTTTGTGCATAAAATACAGGGAATTCTGAAAACAAACAGATATCAGTCTGCTGGGTCAGTATATAAAAGCCAGTGAGCCTTCGTCAGTGAATGGAACATTTTCACGGAATCACAGAATCACAGAATGGTTCCAGCCAATGTGCGTGCAAATTCAATGCCAATGTAATTTCATCTGATACAGGGCAGAGTCCTTCTTGATCAATGCCTCACTTAGAAGGAGTAGACACTAATATACAATTCTAAATGTTCAATTTGTTTTATGAGAAGACCTAAAACAAGACCAGTTTAAGTTCAATAGCCAGTTAATTTAATAGTTTCTTCCTATGATGATATTTTTTAAAATTACGGCTTTAAAGCCCAGACACATAGGAAACCCATTAAGATAAAACCTATTGTAAGCTCCTATAATGGAAAAATATCAACCAAGGAAAACAGAGAAACTTGATGTGCTTTCTTCCAATAGTAATTACCTTGATTTCACTGAAAGGGAAAATAATAATAAAAAAATTTAAGAAATATAACCATGTCATCTTGCTACTCTTGTGAAAGAAAACGAAATAATGATATTAGGTTTTACTTTAATTTTCAGTTGAAAAATTTTTAATATTGATTTTTGTACTCTTCACCCAAATAATCTCTCTCAGATTTTTTTTTTTATACTGTATTTCCTATTGCTCTACTAAGAATTCATACTAAGAGTTATACTTTTTTTAATACTGACCTAAAAATAATGCAGTAATTTTATCTCTAGGCAAACAAAATGGGTAACATAAATATTTTTTCTTGATGTTAAATGCACAACAGTTCCCTTTCAGAAACTCATCACTCTAGCTCAAAATCAGTTTAAGCAGTTGTGCATCAAAACACTTTATTTATTTATTTCCATTTATATTCCATTTATTGCTTATGACTTTAGTTATGTTTGACTAAACAATCACATTAGAATTACTATGGGAAAGATATAGTCTTTTCCTCTTTCTTGCACTGTTGCACATCTGATTGCTGTAAAAAAACAGGCATAGCAGAAAATTACTCACTTTTTCATTTTGTTTTTGTTTTGCTATTTAGCCTCCTGAGATGGTTCACAGTAGGATCAAATAAGAAACAGCTGAGATGCTTATAAAACACTGCCACATTTATGGGAATATTAAGCAGAACCAAGGAGCAAAGAGTATTTTATTTTTCTATTATAAAAACAGAAACATTCCTGCAAAGCTAAAGCTTGCTGTGATTTTTATCAGATCTCCTTCACTCAGAGAATCACCTTTGATAAAGAACATGATGACCAAACTCATGTGAAAAGCTACTCCCCCCATCTTTGGGAAAGTTTGGAAGTTGAGTTTTTCCACAATACAACTGGAATATCTTGTTCTAGAACTTCTACACTATCATCACCCCTTCTACACTATTACAGCATCACGGTTACAGAAGAAGTGTTTTATCTAAATCAGAACAATATAAACTCAAAAACAACTGCCTAGAATCTCATTTACATTAATACATTATCATGAAACGCAAAAATGTTAGACCAATTAACCATTATATTTAAACACTTGCTAAGTTATTATTCAGTCAATAAAAGCTTAATATAGGAGTGGGTTTGTCATCAAAGTCCAATGTGTTGATATATTTCTAGTCAGCTGTCTTCACATCATCTTTCCATTCACTTCATGCAATCACACTTCCCAGAAATGTGAATCTGCTTGCTACTGATACTCTTCCCATTCTATATGGGAGCTACTAACTTTGAGACTAAGCATGAGCAATTTTAATAACCATATGCTCCTTTTAGATCACTAAGCATAGTCATCCCAAAAATAATCTTTTCAGAGCATTGCCTACTTTGTTAAAATATAGCTCTGTCATTATCACTCCAAAAAATAAAAAAAAAAAAGAAAAAATATTCTGAACAAGTCTAAAATAAATGAGAATATGAATAACATTTTTTCTGATAAAATGAAAGAATCTGTTTTAAATTATGACAAAAATCATAAATATCTTTGTTTAAAAAAGGATAAATTTATCAATTTCAAAGAAATTAATACTTAAACTACTATATATATACTAATTTAAAAGTAAACACGGCTGTTGGTGTGGTTTTTTTGTGTTGCTCTCTTTTAACGACTATCCCATTGAATAAAAAATAATTATACTTACAAAAAAGTAAAAAATATTTATCCTATTTGTATGCATCTCATTTTTGTACTTAGAATTTCTAGTTAGTCTCAAAGTTTCTTTTAAAATATATTTGATTTTTGCTATTTCCTCTTTGGCACTGAATGCATACAGATTTAGGGAGTCCTGCTTGCTTGATGTTCTCGATACAAAGATTTGAAGTATGTGAGAACACATCAGCATATCTTGCACACTGCTCTAAAAGCTGTGTATAGATCTACAACCTGTGTTGCTACTTTAGTGAATACTAAACATCCTACAAGGTCATTCCCAATATCAATGAACAGAGTAATTTCATAAGTTAAACCAATATATAAAACAGATTCTGAATGCTTCAAGAAAAAGAAACCTCTGTTTTCCTTCCCACTACGGAAAAAAAAAAAAGCCTGAGAAGTTTTATGTGTCAGCTGTTGAGTATCCAAAAGCAAAATATGCAATCCTTGACAAGCATAACAGTCCTAATGCTCTAGGAGGAGTTTTAAATCAGGTGTTACTCAGCTTACCAGTCCTGCAAGGGGATCCTTTCTGGTATTGTGCCTACAAAGTCAGGCTTCACACACAATATTTGATTGTGGTATTTTGGCACCAAAGAGCCCAACAACCACTTCATTCCTCTGTGAAAGTGGTTCAGCTCTTTTTTTCAGCCTAAGGGAAGGGTTGTGCCATTATCCAGCTAAATGTTTTTGCACAGAGAGGCAGACCCAAGAGTCACTGCAGGCACATTTCCCTTACTATTTCACCAGCGCTATATTTGTAGCACATGGCACTGGTAGTGCTGATTCCTTGCTCATTTCTTGCAATCAGAGAAACGATCAAGGGCATCCCAGACTCAGCTTGTCATGGCCTGTCAGCTCCATGGCACAGAGGAAGATCCTCAATCCTACTCGTGGGTGATCCCCAGCCCGGATCTGCTCCCTCATTCTGCCTGACTTTATCAGAAACACTCTAGTGTTCTGACTCTCATGCCTGCTGCCTTCTCAAAAAGCACTGTTGTTTCCTACTCCAGCTATGTACAGGTTGGACTTCTCGGTAGAGAAGTGCAAAGGAGGCATGGCACTCCCTTGCCACCTCTGAGATGAAGCAGGAGAAAAATGGTAACAACTTCTGCTCAAGAGGTTAAGGATTTCCAGAGTGGTTTTCCACAAAACATATAGGAGAAAGTGTTTGGTCCCGTTATTTTAAGACAAAAAACACATATATTGACATTCTTTAATGTTACACTTTATAATGCCAGCCAATGGCCTAAACCAACATTTTATGTGCATGTGTGAAGAAAATTAGTTATTCAAAATATTCCTACCTGCACTTTAAGTTGTCAATACCCAGTTAAATCAATTCTTTGTTTCAGCCCACAAGGCCACTGCTTCTGAGTGCAAAGCTGCCCATCAGCAAACTGAGCAAAACAATAAAAAAAGAGGCTGATATGATTAATCCATCAATATTACAGAACCAAGGGATGAAAATAAAAAATATCAATGAGACAAATACTTATCAGACAAATCCTACCAGTCTTATTTTATGCAACCTGTTTACCAGGCTGTGTCCCAAAAAACTGGGGAGAAGAAGGCTGCCTCCCTGTTCTGCCCAGCCTACTCTCCAGTGCAGTGTTATCAAAACCTCTAAGTGACTTCTGTCAGAAGGCTTTGTCCACAGGGGTTTTCTAAAGTTTATTATAACTCAGAAGACCAGTAGAATTTGAGAGTAAGAGTGATGTGAAAATCCTCATACTGAGAGTGTATGCTATGCAGGGAATAGGTGTGATTTGAAATAATTTTATTTTTCCTCCATCTTTCCTAGAAGTCATTGTTCTCTGTTTCAAATGTTGCCTCTCGAAAATGTAGACATATATCAAGGTTCTGGCTCGCTTGGAGTGCTGCAGCAGCATCATAAGCTTTTAGATGTTTTCATTGATGACTCTTTCAGGTAAAAAATTAACATAGCTGAACTGCTGTCACATGTGATGTTTAATTTTTATCTATTTATTTATTATGGCTTATTTGGGAAAAATTAGTATAAATGACTGACTGAAACGTGTAGCATTTCGGGTTCTTTCAAAATATCATCTTCATCTCTTTTTAAGGCTTTAAATATGCTATCATGACAGTGGAACTAAAGAGGTTTACAGCCTTTATTAAGGAAGTGGGGGTTTTGGCTAATTAAATATTTCATCCTATAAGACTGATTTATTGTTTGACTCTAATCAGTTTGACTAAAATCACTGGAGTCGGGGTTAGGCAACGATTGCTGCATTTGTTATGTGATGAATGGAACATCACATAAAATATGAATTGGCTGGAAAAGTTTCAAGGATAAATCACAGCTAGGATCTGACATTGTGTCTGGCTCTCTTCATTTAAAAAAAAAAGGAGACAGAAGGCAAAGAGGAAGGGGAAGGGAAGGGAAAGGCAAGGCAAGGGTATATTTTAAGAATTCTGCTACATCCTGAAATGATTATTTCTCTTTTTTCTCTCCATATATATGCATATATATACCCTTGCAGCTCACTAGTCCCTGTTCTTTGGCTGCTCTTCAAGGCAATGAATAAATATATATGGCTGTCTAAATTTATTCTTATCCTGAGCTCCCAGAGTTAAAGTTCATGACATAAATAAGTTTCTAAAATTTAACATTTTCTTATTATTATTAACTTTCAGTAAAATTCTTGATGTTTCTGCAATTCATATTAATGCTGAAGTTCTTTTATAATGTTAATCTAAATTTTTAGCCTCAGTGAATCCATTTGGAATATTTTATACAGATAAATGGCAATAAGGGAGTCCTGGAGATTAAAAAATTATTTTCTTTTTTTTTTTCAGTACAGATTTTAAAGCCAGAAGGGGCCATTATAATCTTCTAAACTTTCTGCGGTTATGGAGCCCATAGTGATTTTGCACAGCTTCTTTTTTGAATAATAGAGTCTTTTAAATCAGTCAATTAAAAAAACCTCCAGAGATAAAGAATATATCATGTTTTCTATTTCTTGACTTATGAATTTCAGTGCAGTTTTCATTCCTCACTCAGTATTTTAATGCAGCAATTGTGTTCCACACTTATATGTCTGTTTCATTTGGTACAAAAGACTGCTTCCTTCCTCTGCCTTATATTTTAAGAAATCCCTATGATCTCATCTATCAAACACAAAAGTTAAAGTTCCAGTTTTTTCCATTCTAAAGTTAAGGTTCCAAATCAATAAAATATTTACACATTTTTTATTGAACCACAGCCTTTGTGTTTGCTTGAATTCAACTTTGCTGTTGATTCAGTTAGAATTTTTCTATGGGTTTTTCTTTGTTTATCTTTTGACTTTTGCAAGTCAAAGGGAGTACGACCTTGAAAGCACTAATTTTAGTGTGCAAAAGATAACTTCTGGATTTTATAAATACAATCAAGAATAACTCTTCTCAGGTATTAACTGGCAAATGCATAATTGCAGTATCTCTAAATACTGTGTATTTCCATCTTATTTGACACTCTAGAATATATTAGGAGAAAATACCCAGGCAAAAATATGCAAAGTTCTAGTGCACAGGCAAAGTCTTCAAGACCAGGAAATCAGTGAAAAAAAATCTCAGCCTCAGTGACAAAATCTCAGCATGTTTCCTTCTTTTTACAGATGTTACCTACATTTATTATCTGTAATGATGGCACATTTCTCACTTCCATGAATCCTTTAATAAAACAGTTGACCTTCATTAAAAAATGTAAAAGTAGATATAGATAAGATAACAGAAAGTTTAACCTTTGTATCCAGTCCAGAGCAAGTTTCTCATGTTGACATAATAAAATTTCAAGGAGAAAAGGTGGACTGTGATGCAAATGTCCTTATAGTATAAATCTGATCCCAGATTACATTCAGCTTTTGAAAGTCTATTTTGTGGCTTCAGATGTCATAATATAGGAGTAATCCGATAAACACGTAGGATTCTTTTTATTTTAAAAATAGCATCTGAATTTTTAGTTCAGTCACACAGAAATTAAAGTTTAGTCTTTATGCAGCTTTATACTCAAAAGCTAACTAAAGCATCCTAAAGCAGCTTTGGCTAATTGTAAATACTATTCCTTCAAGCACAGACTAGTTTTCAATAGCTGTTATTCTTAGAATATTCCACTATGATATTATCATTCCATGATGAAAGGATGACCTATTATCATGTGCTTAAGCCCCAGAAATATTAATAGAATGTCTGATTTGTCATCTGATCACTGCCATGTCAACCACCCAGTGCTAGGATCAGTGTTGCTGATGGGACTGTCCCTTAAATTATAAGGCACAGCTTTCTCCTACTGGCTGTGGACTGATCAGGTGTGTTCAGTGCTGTGCATTTTCCTTGATAAAGTATAAACCTCAACCAGCCATTGACCATGGGTTGGCAAGCTGCCTCTATAACCCTTCTGATGGCATCTCTCTAACGTGCCAGCTTCATGGCACTTCCTTGGCTACAAGGATAAGAGAGTATAAAACAGGCAAGTGGAGCTGCCACTGTCCTGACTTCAGAAAACAAGAGAGGCTCTGTTTTTGGGAGATGGCTGGTGTAGGGTTTGGGTTTGGGTTTTGGTTGGTGGGAGCTTTTTGGGAGGTGGGAAGGGTTGCTTAGGGGTTTTTTTTGAAGGAGGTATGTTTGGATTTTTAGGGAGTTTTTTAGAGAAAATGGTATTTCCATTTTATAGTTTTCTGAAATTTGTTACTGGGAGTTGATCCAAGTCTAGAAAATATGCCTGAACTATCAAATGGTCTTTTTCCTTCCTGTAGCAGAAAAAAACAAGACTTTTTATACATAAGGTTCGATTGCTGATGACAAATTAGTCATTATGGTAATATTTCAGACACAACTAAAACCATAAGGGGGAAAACAAATAGAAAAGTAAGCAGCCTTTCTATAAGCAAACAACTTATTTTTTGGTTTATTTTCTCTTGAAGAAAGTACTTTGTGGATTAATCTGACAGCAGCTGGAGTTAAGATGCCATATAAACATAAACATGAAATATTTTCTTAAGGTTTTAAAAGGAATTTAATCTAATTTTTCTTGAAATTTATTACCTATTGGATTTGCATTTGGACTCCAAATGAGCAGCTTATTTTTAATTCATCAGATTCATCTATGCTTTTGTATTTTTAATATGAAGGGTAGAACAGAAAAGATTCAGTACAAGCAGATGCCAGTTTTAATATAATGTTCTCTTACTTTGGGGATTTCACTAGCTGTGTGGGTTACCCAGTAATGCCACTCAGACTTTATAATTGACAGTAAATAATGCTCTTGCAGTCATCTACTTCCATTTGCTAAAGGAAGGCAAGCCATAATAAAACCAAGTCGATCTGGAGTACTAGAAAACAAATTAAATACTTTAGATATATCAAATTACTTTTCAGGAGCAAAATTGAAATCCCCAAAAGATGCTGATGAGAGAAAGCCGATTTTGGAAGTTAATATATTTCTTAGCATAGAGATCCAAACATTTTTTTATAGCATGAAAACCAAAAGTTCAACAAAGATAAAAATTGCATGAAAAAGTCATGAAAAAATACAAATATAGAGACAATGGAGCCTGGTCAGCACCGGAGACAGGCATCCACTTCTCTGGACAATATTTTCCAGTGCCTCAGCACTCTCACAGTAAAGAATTTCTTCCTAACATCTATTCTACATGTCTCTTCTTTCAGTTTAAAATCATTCTGCCTTATCCTATTGCTATGTAAGAGGTCACTTTACTTCTTTTTCATATTTAGTGAAGGCTGCAGTGAGGCAGGGCAGAGGCTCCAGAGCCTTCTGTTCTCCACAGTGAAGAACCCCATCTGTCTCAGTTTCTGTTTGTAGGACAGGTGCTCCAGCCCACTGATCATCTTTGTGACCCTCCTCTGGGCCCACCCCAACAGGTCCAACAGAAGTAAGGGGCTCAGCTGTGCAGGTGTCATCCATCCTCCTGCAGCAGCATGACACAGTGTACTTTGGCACCAAAGACATGATCTCTGGCTCAGCCTGAGCTGTCTCATACAGTAACAAAAAAAATCTGGCATTCAGCTAAGTACTACCAGAACACCTAGAATCATCACAGAATCGTAGAATTGTTTAGGTTGCAAAGAACTACAATGTTATTAAGTCCAACTGTAAACTCAGACATCCAAGTCCACCACTAAACCATGTCCCTAAGCACCAGGTCTACACACCTTTTAAATTCCTCCAGGGATCCGAGTTCCACCACTTCCCTGGGCAGCCTGTTCCAGAGCTTGAAATAAGGGGATCTGAACAACATTTCTCTGGGATTCAGAAGTTCAAATCTAAATCTGTAAGCCAGAACTGCCAGACTCAAATTTTCACAACTCCTCAAATATCAAGAGGAGAAGTATAAAATAGCAAAGTATTTTTGTCACTGGTAGAAAGTCCTTATGTTTTAATCCCATTTTTTTCTCTTCTGATCTGTCCTGTGCTCTGGACATTAAAGGACATGGATATCTAGTTACTGGAATACATTCACTTATAAAAAGCTACCAAGAGGGTTTTTATCCCTCATCCCTCAAGGATGCTTGGTCTTTTTCTAATTATAGTGAGAGCATTATACCAGAACCTCTTGAGATTCTTGCCTCTTTCCAAAAGGAGTACTTTTATTGGGTTGAGTAGATTCAGATATTTTTATAATAATTTTGTGATTTTTTTCCTTTCTTGCTGTGGCACAGTGTTATTAGCCTCTGTAAATCTACCCTCTGTTATAAGCTGATAACATAAATGAATACTGGAAAAAGTCATTTTTGGGGACACAGTGATGGTATCTTCTTTTAATTGCATTTTTTTCAAATTAGTACATCTAATAATTTATAAATTTAAAAAGCATATAAAATATATAAAAATGAACAATGAACAATTCCCATTTGAAATTCTACATCAGAATGAAAATTCCAAACTTTGTAGTTTCCAAGATTTGGCTCGGTTAAAATAATATTTTTTTTGGCAATAAAATCTCAAATTTATCTGCAATAAAAATGACAAGAAAGAAGAAAATTTTAAACTGTATTTGCTTATGAATAAAACTCACAAAATCATACTCTATATAGAAGTTTTAAAGTCAGTGAAATCACAAGTATCTTATCAAGGCCCATTTTTACCCTAACATGAGATCTTCTTATTGAACCTAACTTGACAGAAGGTATTAAAAATACCAGCATAATACCAGCAGGATGAAAATGGTCAGAAGACAATTGCTGCTATAGTGCTAAGCCAGAAGTGAGCTAGTAAAAAAATTTTAATTGAGGAACAAAAAATCCAATTAGAATTAATTCAAAAACCATGGTTGAAACACTTCTTTGCTTCTTGCTTCAAGTCCTCTCCTGCTGGGAGTAAAACAACATGCCAGGAAGAAAGACACAAAGAGCAGCTGGCAGTCCAATAACATGCTAGAGCTGTCAATGCCATCCACATGGTTCTCCACATGAGGTTTTTAGAGACTCCTGATACTGTAATCTATAATGCATTGGGGAAAAAAAAAGACATCCCTTTTCAAGGCTATTCTCCACCAAAGAGAAATATAGGGTTAATGCAGAAAACAAAACAGAACAAAACAAAACAAACAAACAAACAAACCAAACAAACAAAAACCCCCAACTTACCTATATGTCTTTTGACCAGAAACTAAGGAAAGGATATGGTAAAACCAGAAGCACTGAAACAGCTTGTCACCTTAAACGCAAAAATGCTGATCTATACCTGGCAAAAAGTGTTTAGATGATATCCACTTAAAAAAAAGAAAATAAATTAGAAGCAAAATGTTAAATAAGGTTCCCACAAAACATAATTTTTGGTTTTTTCTTTTTTTTTTCCTTACCTTTTTTTTTTTTTTTAACTTTATAATTTACTTAAAAGCTACTAGTCTTACAATACTTACATCATAGAATCAGAATCATGGAATATGCTGGGTTGGAAGAGATCCATTAGGATAACTGAGTCCAGCTCCTGGCCCTGCACTGCAGTATTCCCATGAGTCACACCATGTGCCTGAGATCACTGTCCTAACACTTCTTGAACTCAGACAGGCTTGGAGCTTGTATGATTTCCCTGGGGAACCATTGCTCAGCCATCCTTTAGGTGAAGAACCTTTTCCTAGTATCTAACCTAAACCTCCCTTGACTCAGTTTTATGCCATTTTTTCTAGTCCTGTCAATGGTCAGGAGATGGAAGAGATTGGTACCTGCCCTGCTGCTTCCCGTTGTGAGGATGTTGGAGACTGCAATGAGGTCTCCCCTCAGTGTCCTCCAGGCTAAACAGACCAAGTGACCTCAGCCATTCTTCATCTGGCTTCCCCTCTAGACCCTTCACCATCTTCATTGCCCTTGTCTGGACTGTCTCAAATAGTTTAATGTCTTTCTTGTGTTGCAGTGCCCAGAACTGCACCCAGCTCAGAGCAGACAGGACAATCCCCTCCCTTGCCTGGCTGTGGTGCTGTGCCTGATGCCCCCCAGCACAGGGTTGGCCCTCCTGGCTGCCAGGGCACTGCTCAGATACAACTTGCCATCAACCAGATTCCTTTCCACAGTGCTTCTCTCCAGCCTCTCATTCCCTAATCTGTCCATCCACCCAGGACTGCCGTGTCCCAGGTGCAGAATCCAGCACTCTGTTAAACTTCATACTGTTGGCAATTGCCCATCTCTCCAACGTATTGAGGTCTCTCTGTCCCTGGGGGAATCACCAGATTGTCCCAATTTAGTAATGGGCAGACTGAGTATTCCTTCAACTCCTGCATCTGTCTTTAATGAAGATGTTGAAGAGCCCTGCAGAGCCCCACTAGTGGCAGACCACCAGTCTGATGTCACCCTATTCACTGTAACCCTTTGTGCCTGATCCGTGAGCCAGTTGTCACATCATTTAATATGGTTATCCAGCTGTGCACTGGACATTTTGTCCAGAAGGATCCTGTGAGAGACAGTTTTAAAAGCTTTGCTTAAATCAAAAAATATTACATCAACTGGCTTCCCTGGATCAACTAGGTGGGTTATCCAGGAGTAGGAAGATATCAGGTTCGAAAAGCAGGACTTTCCTCTCATGAAGCCATGTTTGTTGTGACCAGTGACTAAGTTGTCCTCCAGGTGTTTTTCAAAACCTCCTAGAATAACCTTTTCCATGATTTCACTGGGCACTGAAGTGAGACTGACTGTTCTGTAGTTTCTGCGGTCATCCTACTTGCTCTTCTTGAAAATCAGGACAACATTGACCAAGTTCCAGTCAGCTGGGACCTCTCTGTACTCCAAAATCTGCTCAAAAATCATTAAGAGAGGCTTTGCAAAGACATCAGCAGCTCCTTGAGGATATTTTATTATTAAGGGCGCAACTAAGTCTGGGAAATCTTGTTAAGAAATTATGCATTATGATGCTTTAGCAATTTATTATACACTTTCATTATGATTGTGAAAATATTAATTTAAAGCTTTTCTATTGCTTTTGTTAGCAGTGTGCAGCCATATGTTACATTTAAGTCTAAATTTAAAAATAAACAAAAAACATACAGAAATACTACAATAAGCAAATATTTATTAAAAAGGCTTTTGTCCTCTCTTTCTTGAATGAAGTGGATTTGTTTACTACAGGCTCTTTGTAGTGAGTACTTTTGCCCTTTATATATATTGACATTTAGACATCTCTTCTCTAAGGTCTTAGAGGCCAGGCCTTGTGTAAGAAAAAACCTTAAATGTTGGCAAGGCTTTGACTGCAGCAATTTTATGTGTTCTTACTTTTCTTCTTCCTTACAAAATGGAAGTGATTTCCACATTCCTTAGCATAGAGCACTGGTGATGGAAGTTATGTTGGTAAGTCAGAACCATAGCCAATATTTGGCATAAATTTAAACTAGGAAAGTTGGGTCCTTTCCCAGATCCAAAAAATTTGTGACTAACAATAAAACAGGAAAGTTATTTTTTCTGGTTTGAAAACCAAAAGAATTCACATTTTCAAGGCTTTAAGGAGCTCTCTACTTATTTGAGAAGAAAAAATAGACTATATTTTGAAAAACATTTTTCTAGAAAGATTTCTACAAGGTCAAGGAACAAATTTTCATATTATTACAGAATTCATTTAGAATGCATATTTTCTGAAGGCACGCTCTGTTTAATGCATGTTTTTTGCAACTTTCTATTTGCCCATGTCTATTTAAATTCTCCACTTGGTTTGTACTTCTTTAAGCTGTGTTTCACTTTCAGCATTGTCAAAGTAGGTATAAAATTAGCAGAGTTTTATTTCTACTCAGTAAATTACCTTTTCATCTTACATGGGCCAAATAATTACTGCAGGAAAGAATCCACATAAATCTATCATGTACAAAAACAAACCTCTTTCCATTTCTCCTGCGCTGATTTTAATGAGATAATTTTGGTAGGTTCACCCTGGCTGGACAGATGGTGTCAACCAAAGCTGCTCAATCACCCTGCCCCTCAGCTGGATAGGGGAGAGAACATGTAACAAAAGGTTAATGGATTGTGATAAGGACAGTGAGAGGTCAGTCACCAGTTACTGTCACAGGCAAATCAGACTTGATTTGGGGAAATTAATTTGATTTATTGCTAATCAAATCAGAACAGGACAATGAGAAATAAAACCAATTCTTCCTGGGATCAACTTCTCTCCTGAATTCTCTGCCTTACCCATTCCAGCAGCACAGGAGGAATGGGAAAAGGGAATTGTGGCACTCTTTTCTCCTCAGTAGGAGGATAGGAGGACTCTCCATGGTCTTCCCCTGTCCCAGTGTGGGGCTCCCCAGGGAGGAGACAGTGCTCCACCAGCATCTCCAGCATGAGTCCCTCCTCATGGGCTGCAGTTCTTCAGAAACTGCTCCATGCCCTTCCCCAGGGTGCAGTCCTTCAGGAACAGGCTGCTCCATCATGGGTCCCCTGCAGGACCACAAGTCCTACCAGAAAACCTGATCCAGGGTAATTCTGTATTGGGCGTGGGGGAAGCTTATGGTGTCTTCTCACAGGAGCCATCCCTGTAGCCCCCCACCTCAACATCCTTTCATATAAACTGAATACACTCTTGAAAATCTGTTGTCTCCAGTGTCAAGGACTTACAACTGCAGATAAGCTCTAGAAAGATTTTAGTCAGCAGTTTTTTGTTTTACCACCATAAAATATTATACTTTAAACTAGAATAGGGGCATTCAAATGAAAATAATTTTAGTAGTTTTTACAATAAATGTTGATTGGATAAAAATATTATCTCTCTTTTGCAGCAATGAGTACAGATGCAAATGTAAGGACACAATGAAATTTCTTATCAGTTTGTAGAAAAAATAAAGCAGTGTGAAAAAAAAATAAACGAATAATTATTCTCTGATTTATCACAACACCACCTCTACAGCAGAAAAATACCACATAAATGGTTTTTTCTGTCATTTGTTTGCTTTGTGGGTTTTGGGTCTTTTTATGTTTAATTGGTTTTTTAAACAGTAGGATTCAAAAGAGAATCCAAGACATAAAATCATTTTCCTTCAGTCCACAAATTCATAACTCCATTTCTTTTTTTGGCTGATGTATCAAACAATGTGATTCTGAACTCTTAGGACCTTAATACCTGCTTGCTACAAGGACATTAACAACATATTCAGTACAGTTTTCTAGGCTGTCATCAGGCCATAACCAAGTACTGTCTATCACTATTCTGCTGACCTTTAGCAATTTGGATCAAACAGCCTAGAGTGAACAGCTTCCATTATCATAGAAACAATCCTCTGGGATATCTGGTCTACAGGTAAGAAAACCTAATAGATGAAACACCGAAAAAATCACACCAATAAATAACATCCCTACTCTCGGCCAGCCTCAAAATTTGGGCTGTATTCCTCTTAAAGTCACAGATAACCAGCAAATAACACTTTACAGTACACATCCTTTGAGTAGCTCAGTTGGATAGAGCATGGTGCTAATTCCACTAAGGTTCTGGAGTCTAATCCTGTACAGGTCATTTGCTTAAGAGTTAGACTTGGTAATCCTTTTGGGTCCCTTTCAATCCAGAACATTCTGTGAATCGAAAATTAAATATTTGTATTTCTTGCTACTGCCTAGTACCGTTTTTATTTCTTTTTTCTAGTTGAAATTGCATTTCTTGCTGTTCTACACTTTAGTCAACAGGTGGCAATGCCTACTCCAGTACATTTCTTTAATGGGCATTTGTGATGTTATTTATTCTCCATCTTTTTATCAGCCTTCAGTAAAATATTTCCATTCCACAAAAAAAACTTGACAAGAAAAAAATCCAACCCACCCATTACACACACTGGTTAAAAAAAAAAAAAAAAAAAAGTCTGCATTACGTTAACCTCTACTTTCAGAGCCCTCTTTTAGCATAGCTCACCACCAGTAAATGCTGGTGTCTAGGCAAGTTCTCAGCCTCCTTCCCCAAGCTCTAACTAGAATTTTACCCCAACTGCTTGAAATTAAGATATTTTTGGTAGCAATGGTTCAGAGACTGCTATCTTTTCTATGATACAAAGGTAATTTCGAAACAGTATTTCCCACTTATTCTGAGTAAATAGTCAAACATGATTGTTTTTTATTATAAATATTTTTCATATGTACTAACCACTGACATAATTAATTTTCTGAAGGTAGAGAATCCTTGTAAGCATCCTTGCCAATATTACAAGGAAACTTTTAAAGAGGTTTAAAGAGGTGTGTCTTGAATGGCAAGTGAGGTTCTTGCTCCTTTTTCACTCTAGTGGGGGCTGACATAAATATATCCACATAATTTTGACACTAATTTAACCCTAATAGGTTACTCTTAAGAAATCATTCAACAAAATTTTTATATTTTTTTTTCCTATAGAGCCTTACATAGCATCAAATATCTACCTAGCCCCTTTTTTAACAGTAACCAAAAGAAGATGGTATGGAGAATGATTTTTTTCCCACTTTCATGTGGTAATGGAAAGCTGTTCTTGTGGCTCCAGTGAGCCACACTGAAGTGAGTTTCTAAACAACAAACTACAAACTATGCTGGTTTTTTAAAAATAAATATTATGCAATAAAGTAATAAAAACAACACTTTTTTTTTTCCTGGTATGTGCCTGATCACTCTGGAGAGTGATCGGTAGAATAGAGAAGATCTTGAAAATTGAGCGGTTACAGAAAAGTTTCTTCACTCCAGGATCAATGAAGATGAGCACGGAGTTATTACACGGGCTTAGCTGCCCAGATTTCTGTCAGGGCCAGCTTAAGCAATCACTAAACCTTGGTTGCTTTCTTCAGTCTGTGTTGCTCTTTCACTTGTGTTACAGAGCTAGGTGTAGGGCTGCAGAGCGAGTGATAATTTTTTAAGGGGTAGTGATTAAATCAGAATCAGTCTCCTGGTTCCAGTACTAGCTGTAAGGCTTCTCAGTTGGTGAAATAATTGAGTGAAAATTTGTAGTGGTAAATAATAATAATGCATTTCAACATTTGATATAAAAGCAAGCAGACAAACAAAAATCTGTGGAAAATTGCTTCAGAGCGATTTTCACAAAGTGTTAGGTATGCGTTCCGTTGCCATTGCATTTTTCTATGGAAACAGAATAACAAAGGGAGACTGTAG
Organism: Tychaedon coryphoeus; assembly: GCA_013398595.1. Classification (NCBI taxonomy): domain Eukaryota; kingdom Metazoa; phylum Chordata; class Aves; order Passeriformes; family Muscicapidae; genus Tychaedon; species Tychaedon coryphoeus. The sequence goes on along the minus strand of WBND01000007.1, from coordinate 3,295,073 downwards.
GTAGGAGTAGGGATTTTGGTGGAGAAGGAGGTCATCCCAAAGTCAAATCTTGTCTGATTCAGTTCTTCATGCTGCTTTGCACTACTGGGGCAAGGATAGCCAAAACAGAAAAAGCCTGCAAGCAACACCATAAACTGTGTATAAAATCAAGATCTTGGGAGCAGGGGAAGTTGAAAATTAAATGTGTAAATGTAGAATAAGGATAAGAAATCACTGCTAAATGACAACCATTGTTATAATGGAATTATTTTGCAAAACAGTGTCTGATATTAATTATAATTAATTGATACACATAGGAAATAATTCTTTCACTTTGCTCGTGAAATACAAGTTCTCAGTATATGTCTGTGTCCAGTTTGAGGCATTCATTACATTTTGATAAGAATATATATATTTCATCTGGGAGAAAGCAGAGGGGATACAATCATAAGCAGTTTTGGAAAAAGAAAGCAGTTTTGGAAAAAGATTTCATGCAAAAGAAAAGGCAGAACAGTCTTCAAATTAATTTGTTACAAAGTAGAGGAACAAAAAGTGTTGTACCTGTAATCATCAATGAGATCACATAAGCTTAGACATAAGAGTAGTTGAAATTAGATGATATGAAAAAGATATTTTAACTTTAGAAAAGAAAAAATTTCAATAAATTACACTGAGAAAACCTTCTCATTGAAATATTAGGTATATTTTTACAGCTTCAGAGCAGAGAAATGGATTTGATGTTCTTCTCAGATTTCTTTCAACACAAAATTTTTAGGTTTCTCTCCACCCTCTAAGAAATCATACCTCCTAACCTGCTTTCTACCAGCTATTTTAGTAGATCCAGCTTTCATTTTTAAATGCTCCATACTGTGGAGAGAACATACTGTGGCAGGTGAGAACACAGATTGCTAATGAGATATTGTAATAAGTGACTCTATTTAAAATAAAAATATCAACAAAAAAACCCATTACTACCAGTAAAAAAACCCAAACCAGGTATACCTTATTTCCTACTTACTTCTCTTTATACTTAAAGAATATCAAACTACTTCAAAACTCTAATGCTCTTGAATGTGACCTACCACTAATAATAAAAAATCAGTAAGTTTAGAACTGTGCTTCCCAGAACAACCATGTGAGGCTGCAGTGACAAAATCAGTTTTTTTACTGGTGAGATTTATGCAACATTAGGTCAACAGAACAGGCTTGAGAAAAAATGGGCATAGAGCAAAGAGGAAAATTCTTTATCATTAAAAATTCACACACAATTACTCGGCAATGTCACAGTTTTAATGTGTCATCTCAACTCATGGTTACTTTGCCTTTGGCAAGTTGTGGCAAACAAAATAATTTTATTTCTGTTAAAAATAAAAGGCTCTTCTAATTTTATTTCAAATCATCATGTTACATTGATTTTTCTACCTCTATCTCACAATATATCAACACTTTGAAATGACAACATGTTATAATGATACAGTTTCCATAACTGTGGTGAATGAAACAACATATGAAGAGGCTGAAAATGGATAATACAATAGGATTTAGTCCTATTAATTTCAGACTACACACAGAAGGTTTTCTTTTTCCAAATGAAAAGGAGAAAAAAAGTAGAAAAACACTAAACAAAGCTGAACCGCCTCTCATCCCTTCCCACAGTTATCCTCAGAGTGGAGAAAAAAAAAATTCAGTCAAAATACCTGCAAACATGAGTCTAACAGTTTAACAATATTCCCCACAAAAACACATAAACAACAAAAAATAAGTTTACCAGGTTCTGATGTATAAGGAACATATGTCCAAAGAGATTCAAAAGAGAGAACAGAATCACACTAAAATGATTGTGCATATGCATGGATATCTGTATAAGTAAAGGAAAGTTAAAATGCTGCTATGGAGCTCTCCTGGATTGAAGAGCAATTTTGACATTTCTGAAAAGGAACTGTTTTGTTTAGTAAGTTAGCATGTGGTACTCTCAGGAGCCTTAATAGAACCTGGAAATGCATACTATGCCTCCATGACAAATCAAGAGGTATCCTCACCAAAATCTTTAAAATCTCTTTAACCTCAACTTTTCTATGGTTCTGGTGTTACATGCAACGGGAAACTTTCATCTGTGAACTTGGCCCTAAATGCTTCTGGGTGACTGCTGCTTTTGCAAAACTATAAAACTTGTCAGAAATCTTCATTGGGTGCAAGCAATCTTCATGTTAAACTGTTATTTTAAAACTGGATGAGTTCTGTTCTGATAGAGTTTTCTTTAGATATTGCACACATCATCAGGAAAGTATTTTGTCACTTAAGCTACTTTTTTTAGGTGCTGTTTTTAAGTGCTGTTCAAAAGTTTCTCATACAAGCAATCTAGTTCACACAGTATCAAAACATTGGTCTCAAACAAATAATATGTTCAAAACATAAACTCAGATGAATGTTTTTCTTAATATCTGGTTAACTCCAGTGTTATGAGAAGACATGCTGGCACAGTACTGTGGACATGCATTGCAGACTGTGGGCAGGAGCCCAGGAACTCAAACTCATCTGTCAGTTTGTTTTTTTTACTATAACCATGTATATAACTATGTATATTTTTGCTGATAACACTGGTAAATTTTCATTTGATCTTGAAATTAAATCCTAAACAAATTACACACAGTCAGTCGTGTTATTTACCTAGTCAGGAAAACTTACAAAGGAGTATCTTGAAGTTTATTTGTTGTTCTATAAAGTCAGGTATTTTTTGCCCTATAATTTCTGAACAGTCTTCATACTGCGAAGTATTATGAGGTCAGCAAAGGTTATGATGATGATGATTATAATTATGGTTACATTACATTTCATCATCAATCTCCATATTCCTTTTTGTTGAAAGCCTTACACATAATGTCATTATGTAATCAAATTTGTAGTATGATAACAAAGACAACCTACTGTCCAAGGCTATGTGCTAGGTATGATTGGTATATTATTCTATGGCATAGCTGTACAGCTTTATTATAATCAAGCAAGTACACTGAAAAAACTACCAAGGAGGTAGCAAGAAGCTAAAAATGCACACCAGCATAACAGACTTTTACGTGAAGGCACAATGGACAAAGAAATTAGGGAACAATCCAAATAATCAGAAAATCTGTCATTCCTAAGTACTTTAAATTAATCCATCCAATTTACACAATCCACTAGTCTCACTTTATCTCATAGAAATTATCACAATCTTACTGATGCTCTTGTGTGCTACGGGAGATAGCAATCTTCTGTCTTGCCTTGTGTCTTGCTAAACCAGCAAATTATATCGATTGTCATCTTAATGGAAAATACCAACACAAAGTCCTCAAGGTCTTTTATCTTGTGAAAAAGAGGTGAGAAATGCTCTATAAAGTCCTTTTGGTTTAGTTTTTCAGTTGAGAAAGAATATTTTACAATAAGCTTAAAAACCTCTCACAATGTGTTTTTCAGTTCTATAATTCAATCTTCTTTTCAACATGAAGCAAATAAATAGTCTTACATTAGACATTATAATATCTTACATTAGCCATTGAAAGGAGATTGAAACAAATAAGCCTTTTCATGGTAGTGGCAAGTTTAGCTCTAGTCATAATTATAAAATGTATTTTATTTCCCTTGCAAAATCAAAACAGCTATAATATTTCACAAGCTTGTTTGCTGCGGCAAGCAGTGTCTTAAGTACTTGATAAGGAGTTGTTATTTTAATTCTTTGTCAGCCAGTGAGGTGTCCTCAACAGCCTCACAAGGAAAAGCAAAGGGACGTGCAGATCTCTCCTCTCTTGTGGTCAGTGACAGGACATGAGGAAAGAGCTTGAACCTGAGTCAGAGGAGATTTAGATTAAATACCAGGAAAAGATTTCTCACCCAGAGGGTGTTTGGGCACTGGAACAGGCTCCTCAGAGAAGTGATCACAGCATCAGCCTGACAGAATTCAAAAAGCATTTGGACAATTCTCTCAGGCACACGGTGTGACTCTTGGGGTGTCGCACAGCACCAAGAGTTGGACTCAATGATCCTGATGGGTCTCTTCCAACTCAGCATATTCTGTGATTCTAAGTGATTCTGTTTCCACATGAAGTTTTCCTAATTATGGTTTTTCACATTTCATAAGTTGTGAGATTCAGAATGTTAGAACTGCAGCTCTTTGGAAAGGCAATCCTGAATGAGTAACCGATGCAAAAATTCTTAATATACTGAGATAATGGGTAAGAAGCTTGTGGTGGTGCATTTTACCACCACCACCAGCAACCACCAACTCAGGCCACACTCTGATCTGAGAGATGCTTGTTAGGCTCAGCCTTGATGAGCAGCACCTGGGCTAAGCTTCTCTTGATCTTAGCAGAAACATTGTCTGCTCCCAGATGCTGGGGCTGTCTAACAAGCTGTCTATTAATGATCAGCCTTTTAATGAACAGCATTATTTTTCTTGCCTGAATAACGAATCAAGTGGAATAATATTTTTATTATCAAACCTTCAGAGAAAGTTAGTGACTTGGATTGTGGCCAGGATTGAAAATTACTATGACTAAAGCACACTCTCTAGCAATCCTGCAAACAGTGTTATAAAGTGAAACCTTGGAGCTCTCCAGAAAGATCCAAAGCATTCTCCCTCTGAGTGGGGCCTCTCAGAGCCAGCAAACTCTCAAGCTGGCTGTATTCAGGGAATCACCAAATGNGATTGAAAATTACTACGACTAAAGCACACTCTCTAGCAATCCTGCAAACAGTGTTATAAAGTGAAACCTTGGAGCTCTCCAGAAGGCTCCAAATCATTCTCCTTCTGAGTAGGGCCTTTCAGAGCCAGCAAACTCTCAAGCTGGCTGTATTCAGAGAATCACCAAATGACCTCCATGGATCTTGGGCTGATACTGCCAACTCCTAAAGGCTCCACCCTTCACCCACTGAAAAGCTGCAAAGGCATCCGAAGTGAGAACTACACTGAATTCAAGGGGAGCTTTTTCACAGGTATGTGTCCTGTGGAGACTCCTTCTGTACATGTGCATGTGAGTGTGAATATGTTAGAGCAAATGTGCTGCCAGTGTGGTTCTCCTAGGCTCTTCACACTTTCAGTCAGTCAGGCCTGTAAATGAGTTACTGCAGTGATAAATTCTATATGACTCTTTTGCTAGACTGTTTAGCTTCAGTTATACTTAAGTACTGTTATGTTTAAGTTCTGTTAGGCTTAAGCTAAGTACTGTTGGGCGTTTAGGCGTAAACTTTTCGTCAAGTCCAAGCTCAGCTTAGCACAACACTCTATTCTGAACCTTGTGACTCAACAGGAGGGTCTTCTGTTTTCTCCTTACCCTTTCCTATCCTTTTCTCTTCCCTCCTCATCCTCCCAACCTCCACACAGATAGTCTGGGGTTTATTTGGATTAACTGATTTTGGATCTTTCTTTGCTTTCCTTGGTGCTCCTTAATCATCTAGTAAGTAATAGAATGAACCTTGCCAGTAAACTTTGCCATGCTTTCATTTTTATATTAAACTTGCTTTCACTGATACCTTTGCCAGTGATTCTTGAAGCAACCTTAAAACATACGTTGGTGAAAAATCTAAGGCAAGGAAAAAACAGTGCCAGCATCTTGCACAGTGTACAATAGAACTATCATATAAGTAGCGCTCAGACCCTTTTCACTTTCTTCTCATTACTGTATATTTTGCTATTTTTCAGAACTCATAGGTTGAAAAAAATTATACGAAAAACTTTTCAATCAGCTTTTACACAGGTCAGACTAGAATGCTTTACTTTTTGAATTTTTTTTTAATGAAAACACAAACAAAAGAGAAAAACAACTACCTAATGCCATAAAATAAGCCAGATTTTTTTTTTCCAAATCATTGTTTCAGTCCTATTTACCACATCTAGATTGAATTTTGCTGATTTTAGGCTCATCTGGGCTTGAAATCCCTAGCAATAGAAAATTTTTTAAAATTACTTGAAAGATAGCAAGATTGTGTGCTATTTATTTTCACTTCTGGCTAAGCAGAAGAAAACAGTGAGCTGTCAGGTAAAATCAAATACAAATAAATTACTTAATATCTCATTTTTCCACCTGGAAAAAACAAAGGAGAATAACAAATACAAATTTCTTTCTTAGGAGGTTGCAATGCCCTACCCTCACCACTACTGTGCAATGAAAAAAAAAGGAAGGCAATAGATTGCTCTCAGGCTTGATTACTGAAATCAGCTGATTTCAGTCTTACTGTCATAGTTTCATGGTCAATTTAACCTGGCATAAACTGGCAATGAGGCCAAATAAACCTTTCTCACTGACCCCTTCTTCCTTCTTATTTGCTCTGGCATCTTTTGATGAGGCATAAGAGTAAATGAAGCCATTGAACACATGGGAGTAGGAAAAGTCTGTATGGATTCTTGTGCTGCCATGAAACAGGGAGCCAGCAGTCAGCAACGGGCTTGCAGTCAGGGATCAGAGATGCTGACAGCTGAAAATGACATAAACTCTGCTCCTAGATTCTTCTGTATGGGCTCATACAGTACTAGAAGCTGCAGAGCTGTGTCTTGTGGTCATGCTATTGGTACAGCCACTTGCATCAGACTACCCCACACACAGCCACAGTTGTCACCTGGAGATAATACCTCTTTTTCAAAAGAGGTATGATTATTCCTTATCACGAGACGGGAAACAATATGAAACACTTGATGGCAAGATTGCAGTGAATGGGCATTGGTAAGTTTGGTTTAATAACAGGCATGAGAGTTTTTGTATCAGCTTCCCATCAGAAATAGTGAGTCTAAAAGCCTATTTCTAATTTGAAATTTGTTCAGTTCATGAAAACTATTTGCAATTTGATTGTTGAAGACTTCTTCAGGTTTTCTCCATTTCTCTGTTCCCATAATCCACTAGGTTTTTTCTGCCAGCACAAAAATGTTCAGCTAATAGCCAGGAAAACAAATGCTACAAGAAAAATAAAACTGTAAATAACCAAAAAAATAGGAAAATTTAAATAGCTATTTAATAAAATAAGGAACATGCAAAACTAATCTCTTCATCATATTTGAGTATAGAAGCAGCATTAAACTAAGTGCTTGGTATAAATAAACAAATTACTCACTAGAATTTTGCACATTTTGAACAAAAAATCCTCCTAAAGAAAGTGTGTATTTTGTTAAGATACTGACAGACACAAAAAAGACCATGTTAGAAAAGAACAACTGATACTCTCCAAAAGGAAAACAAGCAAACAAAAACCCTTTTGTTGTTCCTGTATTCAGTACAATTGTGTTGAGACTACCTGAGGCTCTGAAACAGAAAATCTTAACTACTGCAAAAAGGCTCCTCATGAGCCTCCATTACTTTCTGGAAGATAGGCTTGATACAGAGGGACACGCACATAACAGCAAGGGTTTTTTTAAAGATAGATAGACACATAGATACTGTGAGATTAACACAAATAGAAACTTTTATCTAGATAATAAGCTACATACGACATCTAATGATGTTTTGGGATTTTTTTTCTGAATTTGCAAATACACTTTCATGAAGGTATTTTTTGCATGCTCTGTTTAAAATGGCCTAGATTTACTTTTCAGGATGAGAAAATGAGCAACAGAATGGTCTTTGAGCTACACTGGTCCAATGCATGAGCCTAAGCAAGATCTTTCTAATCATGTTTCCAGACTGTCAGTGGGAGAAGGCTTAGGAAAAATTTGTCAGTATGAGCAAGGCAAAAAGGAACAGAAGTACAAAGAGGTTGCTGAAATTGGCTGTATGTTTTCCAGAGAGACTGCTCCTTTGGAGGAGAGCAATACTGCACAACAGAGACCTGCCTTAATGATCACACAGAGTGAATTCACAGTGCCAATTTTCCCACAGCACCCTGTGTAGAGCAGTAAAATTCTCCCTTCTCTGTGAAATACATGCATCAGCCTCCTGCACAAGCAAGTAAGCTGTTCCTTGGCAACACTGGGACACACTTGGTCTTACCACCTGATGTCAACATCCCTTAAGGGAAACTTTCAGGTCCATCTCTGCAGTTCCCCTGCTCTGTTCAAACCCATTCTGCATTACAGAGAAAGAAGAGAAATTTTGGAAAAAAGCATTGAGAGTATACAGTGGGGAAAAGCTAAATTTCAAGAAATTTCTGATGACCTGATAACAGAAAGACATACAATCATTTTTTCTCACACTTGGCTTTTATTAAACTTAGTAAATTACATCCATAGGGAAGAATCTTGGGGAAAATACTGTGCCTCCAGCTTGTGTTTTTATCTTATCTAAAGTTAATAAGAAAAACAATGAATAGGAACTGGAGAGCATGAAATCAGATTTAGAATGAAGTCAGGGTATTTTGTGCCAGCTTTCCCTGAACTGTAAGCAAAAAAGTATTTCTAGTAGAAGTGCTTTCATAGAAACATCATCAGATCATCTATTAAAAAGCAACCTGTCTCTGTAGAGCAACTCCTTGAAAGACAGACATTTTAGAGAAGGAAACATGGAACTAAAACAGGTCATCAGTAAAAGGATTGCATAAGGAAATTTTTTTCCCCTTGGATAAACAGAAAGGTTTAGAAATTCAATCCTCTCTTTTTCATTTATGTAATATTTGCATTGCCAGAAACAACCTGATTTATTAGTGTGCTGTGATTTTATACCACCAAAGAAGAAGTGTCAGTAGAACATGCATATTTTTCCAAAGGTGGTGCTCATCATGAGGATATTAGACATTAGAGGATAATAGAGACCGTTCCCCCTGAACTCAATAACATCAGCAAAATTCTTCTGAGTGCACTTTTTGCTGCACGGGAGTGGCAATTTACCAACATCAGGAGCACCCTGAAGGAGGGTACATGTGACCATGAAATACACCCCAGAACAAGAAGAACCTGTTCTGTGGGTGGGTAGGAGGCAAATCTCCAACATGTAAAAATGGTTAGAGCAGTTTGTATTCAAATGCATGTCATAAGATGTGCTTAACAACAAATTAATACTTATGCACTAAATACATTGAAAGCTGTGGATATTTCAAAGGGATTTCTTGTAAGGTAGTAAATTATATTTACTTATTGTTTTGGGCATTTTTTTCAACTGAGGTAAATTTTTTTTTAGCTTCTGACTAAGTATTTTTTCAACAGGTGTCAAAGACAAGCACTTCTTCATTGTCACCTTGAGAAAGTTATTCATTCATGCTTTCTATAGCTAATATCTATAAACAAAGCAGACAAATTAAATAAGTACTGTCCTTAGGAATTAAACAGAAGTAAATAAAACTATTTTGAGATATGATTGTTTGATTTGAACAGCAGTTAAACAGCTCTAGAAAAAGTGATCATTGTTAGCCAAGCTGTAACTCTGTGAAGCTTGAGACAGTGCATCTGTGCTTGATTGCACACACTTCAGGACACAGAGATAGAAATACACTCAAAGCTGCCATTGAATACTCATGCTTCCACCCATAAGAAAAGAAATATTTCAGTAAAGGTATTGATGACCCACAGAGATAACACACAGAGCAGACATAATTTAAATTTTTTTTCTGATCTTTAATAGATTTTGAACCTTCCCAGCTTAGAAACAAAATTGTGTACATAAGAACAAATTGAATTATTTTGCTTGATCATACTTGTCACATGACAATCCCTAAATACACCAGAATCAAATTAACAGAAAATTGGAATTTTCAGTCATTTTAAGACTCTATATATTGCTATATCATTAAGAAAAAGTATGCAACTAAATCTCCATATTAACAACAGTGATCTAACTGGAGTGTTAATACACCTAGCAATTAATCATCTTGAAATAAATTAATGAGCTACCAACAAAAATAATTTGTATGAGGTAACGCAAAATACCTTTGCAAGACTTGTGCTAGTTCTTATGACATCAGACATGATAATCAGTTCTGTGCTGAAATTGGCAAAACAAAACTCGAAACTACTAAGCATACTTTGTAAGCCATCTCAGCATTAATAACTGAGGTATGAAGTAAACACAGTTATTTTCCCTTTCTCTAGTTCTGTTTGGTTTGCATATGAGGAACCAGAAGTGCAAACATCTGGAATTCCAGTCATAACTACATCATCACAAATCATAACAAAGAAAAATTCCAATTCAAATTAATAGTTTATCTGGGATATTAAAATAGAAATTGCCAGTAAAGACTAAGCACTAGTGAGTTTTGCTTCTATGTATATCTAGAAAGCAGACTGAATAGAAAAGAAATATGCTAGGAAATGCATTATAAGTAATTTCAGAAATTCTCAGCATTCTTAACTAGTTACAAGAATAAAACAAAAAACAAAAAAAGAGTGGACAATTTAAACCCTGTTGATCACCAAAGCCACTTTACACAAATCAAAATCTTGGATCAAAGTTATATTACCCTGAAAGGAAATTTTCTCTCAAAATAATAATCTCTCAAGATAATATATATATATTTGTGCCTTGCAAACCCAGAATATTTTGAAAGTACAGAGTGGATAATACCAGAGAGCACTTGAAGTTTGGGTGACAAAACAGAAAGTACTCTGTGTTTGTACTTGTGGAAAGAAAATAAATTGCCAGCAAATGTGTCTTATATAAAATAATAGGTATGGAAGAAATTATTTTACGTAGGAACATTCCCAACACTTTTAACTTGGCCAAAGATACTCAGATTTCTTTTTTCCTTCTGCAACAAGCACTTTTCAAGCGCACTTTTCAAACACACTGGTGATTAAATTGTTTCTTTCACAGGATGACACACATTATGTGCAGTTATCCCATATCATCCCAGTTCCATGTGCAGCCTAATAATTTTCTAAAATTTTCTTGAAAATATTTTTATTTTTAATTGGGTTGTATGGCAAGGTTTTAGTAGCAGGGATGGCTACAAGGTGGCCTCTCTGAGAAACTGCCAGAAGCTTCTCCCATGTCTGGTAGATCCAATGCCAGCCCATCCTAGACAGATTCACTACTGGCCAAGGCTGAGATCATTGGCAACAGCGGTGGCATCTCCAGGATAACACAGTTAATGGGAAAATGAAAGGGAAATGAAGAGAAAATGAAGAGAAAATGAAAGACCCACACACCAGGAATTGCAGAAAAAGAGGAGTAATAATATGTGAGAGAAACAGCAGATACAAAGGTCAGTGAAGAAGAAGGAGGAGGTGCTGCAGATGCCAGAGCAGAGATCCTCCTACATCCCGTGCTGAAGGCCATTGTGAGATGTCCAGCCAGGGTAAATCCACCACAGGTTTTTACCTGTATCTGCAGTGAGCAATATGAAAACTAGGTTGTCATTGTGTTGTCTGGGTGCTGAGGAATGCTGGACTTCACAGCCATTCTTAAGTTTGCTAAAAGCCTGTGCAATGTATACATACACTAGCAGACTTCATTAGACATGGCTTCTTTAATGAAGTGGAAAAATAGCTGTCTTATACATTGAACCAAACAAGAAAATAAAATTATGTAATATACTTAGTAAAAAATAACAGAATTTTTCGAAGATTTGGACAAGCATAATGAGCAAAAAATTAAGACAAGAAATGAAAGGTTGTAAATCTACACATTTGGGAATTCTCATGTCTGTGGTCTCAAAGGGAAGCTTAACTGTCCCTGGCTTCCCCTTTGATATTTTTCCAGATTATTAACAGCAGATTATTGCCTCCTCTCTAACTCCAAACAACTCTGAAAAATGAAGTGCTAAAGATGTAAAGTACACAGTGAGCAACACTTCAGGTTCTCATAAACACAGACAAAGCCCTCTATGCAGCCTTTTGTGCATGTCATATAAAAGCTGCTCAACCCTATTCTCTCACCTCAAGTAGATATAACACCTCCATATCATCTAAGGGCTTTCAATAATTGATGTGAGTGTTTGCAAACTCTTCTAAGGCTTCTGTATATATTTCTCTGATGGAAATCTTTTACATCTGTACTATAAACCTGGCTATTTAATACGAGCAATTAAGCAGGCCATCAGCCTGCATCTTCCTCTAAGCTGGTGAATTTAGCCCCTAGGTGCATCAGTGTGACAGGAAACATTCTTACAGAATCACTTATTCTTAAGTTACATGCAAAATAGAGAGAATTATACATAATTCTTTCTTCAAATTAGAAGGGAAATACATTGTAACATTATTGCTGAAAGGGTTGTCAGTTATTTGATGGCTTCTGGCAGTTAACTGTAACTTTTAAAGAGATTTTTATATGGACATCTGGCTTTCAGTCAGGAAGGAAAAAATCTCATTGATAGGAAAGGTGTAATTCTCATAGAGAAGTCACTTGGGTAAACAGCTGTTTCAAGGCAAATAGCAGTGAAAGGGATAAGAAGGGATAGGAAACAATGAAAGGGATAGGAAAAACTCTTTAGAACTTCTATTAAAACTGTGTTTTCATATATCAAAGAGAAAAATGACACAGCCCTTGTCAATAATTAACATTACCCAGTATAGTCCAAAACAACCTCATGTTTCCTAAAAGCATTCTAAGATCTAGGAATTTTAACTTTTTTTTTTTTTTTT
>WBND01000007.1:3266304-3282594 GCA_013398595.1 Tychaedon coryphoeus | reverse complement strand
ATGAACAAAGTAGGGCAATGAAGACTTGACATGAAAGGTATTGTAATTTCAACACTGAAGAACTGGGAAAGTTGATGTAGGCTTGCCTTTCCCATTTAGTTCATAGGAATTTAAAACTATTTCACTGAAACATTAACACTTGGTTCTTTGCCTACTTCTAAGTCATGTTCACAGATATGGTGCAAAGTAGAGTTACAGATTTGCACTTCAGTTCTCATATTTGGATGCATTTAGAAACAGGCTTATCTTATTTATCCAAAGTAAATTCACAGAAAAATAATGTAAATTGAGATAGCCAAAATGTGTATTTGATTTGCCCATTTGATCAAAATTATTTGGATGGGGGACACAAAGGATTTTTTGTTCTTGTATGTCCTAGTTGATGATGAACATATAGAAATCTGTGCATATAGTTGCACACACACTTTAAATTAAATGAAAAGGAAAATTTTCAGGGATAAGAGAATATATTTCCAAGAGCTTTCTGAGCATCTTCACTGAAACACATAATCATATAGCATTGCAAACAAAACAAGTTTCTTTATGACAAAATTTATTGTGTTCATTACGTAAAATTTTATACTCACAAAAAGCAATGCCTACAAAGCTCTTTTGCCCTTTTGGTGGTATTTTAACAATTAATATTCTATGGAGGTAGGATTTCTCTAAAAGGCCACAAAAAAGGGCCTGGTATGACAAAGCATATTTTCAAAGAAATCTCTTTGCCCTTTAAGATTTGGTCTATTAACTCCATGTGGAAATAAAATTCCTTCAATTTCTCTTTTCCCCTGAAAAGAGGCATCCAGGCAAGTCTTTATACTTCTATTAAAAATTAAAGTAATGGTCGAGGAATGTGAATTCAATGGGGACAAACCAACCTATGAATACACAGCTTATATATTTAGTGACAGAAAGCACTACAAGAAAATCCACAAAGAAACTTAAAATACAGCTGTAGCTGTCACAAGAGTATAGCAGACTAAAGAATTTTACTAAACATTACTACAATCTTAATAGTTGCCATTTATCTGATCATAATGAGCAATACTGGTGTACGTTCCTGAAAGTATCCTTACTTTCTAAGCTCATGTCTTATGTGTCTATAAACATGTGTATATGCATATGTATGAATGTATTTACATAAACAGAAACAGGAAAAAAGCAATTATCATGTCCTAAGTTCAGTATTTCTACCTGAAGCTGATACTGATTCCAAATTTTCTTTTTGACAGTGCTCATTTCTCTGTGTACCTTCCTCTTGTTTAGGTGTATTTAAACCAGAGCTGAGAGGTACTCAGGAAGTGCAGGGCTAAGGTGTAATTTACCAGACTTTGAAACATCTTTTAACTCTCTAGTGTTTGGGAAGAACTCAGGTGGATTCATTTTTGTTACAGACTAGAGATTCCTACAGCTTTTGTGGATAGTATAGATGTGGCAGTTTTATATAATCCCTACCACTTCAAAGTACTTTATTGGATGCAGAAAAGAAAGGAGTCATGGGAAGGTTGTAATGCTTGCTTAAAGTGATACAGAATTTCTGCAACAGCTACAAGTAGCAAGTTGATCAATTGAAGTCTCACATTGTGAGTTGCAAACCACATGTTCAATGTATTATCTGACACTAATCCTATTCTTGGTACTGAATATAACTGGCAGTGGATATTTCTTGAAATTAAAACTGTAATTATATATTTCAAGTGAATAATTTAGTGCACTAAATCTGAAAAGTCAAAATGTAATGTTAATATCACCATACGCATCTTAAGTTATGCTAAATTTAATTTCTATTCTTGCTTCATTTTTTCTTTTCTCCTCCTACTTTTATTGATATGAAAGCAAATTACTTGCTGTGGGAAAAAAGTACTACAACATGAAAAGAAATTTGGGAAGAGATTTGGGAAATTGAAGAGACATATGGCTATTTAATTTTTTCATTTTTGTAATGCAGTATGATATATAGTCATGCAAAGAAAAGCATACGTAGGTCCCATAGATGTCAGATTCAAAAAGGAAAACTAAATTTGAAAAAAAAAGAAGTAAAACAGGGTTAGAAAAGGGTATATCAAATGTTGAGTCCCATCCCTACCAAAAATAAGTTGGATGAATATTATTTTTGTTTGTTTGAAAACCTCTTCACTCTTTCTTTGTGAAATTACTGTGGTTTAAAGTGCAAGAAAGAAACACAGCTAAACAGTTGAGTTTAGATTCTGATGAACTCCAAGTACTCCACCTGTTGCTGGAGATGAGAGAAAAAAATCTTGGCTTTTTCCAATAGACCATTTACAGTTCACAACAAATAGTGTCAAACAAGCCGTTTCTCATTATCAGAAGGCAACCTTCAAAAATATAGATAAGCAGCAGCATAAAAGAGATTTACAGTTCACTAATTGAATGAACTCTGATAGCATCAGGCTTTTGCACAGAAACAAAACACATACAACTCTACATGCAACTTGCTAGAATATATGAGAAAGTGCCAGGTGTTAAATGTATGCATCAAGGTAAAGAAATAAAGCAATTATTTTCTAAAATGGAAAGCACTAACATTTAGCTACAGAAGACATTTATTAAGACTTTTTAAAATTTATCTAGCATGAGAAAAGGAGGCAATCAACAGAACTAGTATCTAAAAGTTCTCACCAAAAATATTGTAAAATTCCTCTACGTAATGATTGTTGTGTCATCCCAGGAAATTAAATTTTTCACAAGTGAGCAGTGAAAAAAAGATAATGAGAAAAATGTACCCAAACCAAGAATAAAATCTAGGCTTCTCAGGTTAGTGTCTTATTTGCTCTTCTATGCCTGTGTTACATGGTTGATAATCTGTTATTTTCCTTTTTTAACAATTAGGATACTTTTTTTGGATTTTCTGTGTTAATGTAATTATTTTCCGTGAGAACAGTTATTAAAGGCAATGAAATTACTCTGTATGTTATATTCAGGAAGTCACCTCTACTGACAGAAGGATTTAATAAAAACAAGTGTTACCTCTCTTAGCAAAAGTGATTGCTTTTTAAAAAGAGCAGCTAATTGGAAAGGAAATTGCACATACACCTATGTAAAAAGTAATGTCTACAGTGCAACTCAAAACAAACCCATGACTTGATACAAGCCTAATTTTGGTAAATGGATTTTATTACAACTCGTTCTGCTTTGTAAGCACTTAGCAGCTCTATATTTGGTAAACAGAGAAAGTTGACACTGTTTTGTCTTGTGTATAAAACACAAACAGCCTGGGCATTGGTTTATACCAGCCCATGTCTGGTTCCCTTAAGAACTCACAATCCTCTAGTAATGACATAAGGCATTAATCTTGGGTAATCATAGAGGTCATGTGAAAACAGAAAATATAAAGGAAAGAAGAATATAAAATAGTAGCTTTCAGATACTTTTTACCCAAGTTGAATGTTCACTGAAGGCATGCATGCCAGACTTTCTAATGCCTATAACAAAGGTGCTCCCCCTTGACAATAGCATGCTCCTACCAGGTCATCTGGATATTCTTCTGCAACTTTTTTCACTATGTTTCTGAATTTAATAAAGAAGGAGTAAAGGACTGACTTTGTAGTTTCTTGGATCTTCACATTTCAATAGAAAATAATCTTTACAGTGAGGGAAAAAAACCTTATTTAAACAAAATCAATTTCATAAGTCCTAGTTTTTCCTCATATTTATCACTAGTATGTTGCAGGATTAGCAAGCAAATCTTTTATTTAAGATGCAGATTCCCCGCTTTTCTTAAACTTTTCCTTTGGCCTTTATTAAGACCTTCTTATGAAAATTTGGTAGACTACTGTATGGTAGAAAGAAATATGAGTGAGAAATCATTTAAGGGAAAGTTCTTCCCTTCTGAGTTACTGGCTAGGCATAACTTTGAATTGCCCTTCACCAGTCATATCTGTTAAAACAGCTGTATTTTTAATATATATATTGCTCAAGAAAGAAAATAACTTAAATTTTTAAGAATTTCACAGCATAAATTTGTAACTTTCCTTTTTATAAACTCTTTCTCTGACTGCTTTTATTTTTAGAAAAACTGCAGAAACAGGTCAATCCAAGAAGTGGGAATTTTTTAGATACTGACACTTTGTGAGAATATTTTTTAAGGGATGTTGGACTGGGAAATGTTTCAAAAAGAAGGTAAAAGTACCTTTTAGAACTAAAGTCAAAAGCAAACTTTCATTTTGAATTTTCAGTGAAACTTATACCAAAACCCCATGCCTACATTCTGAGAATTCAAAACTTATAGCTTGAAGTTGCCATTAATTAGGATCATAAGATTTCCTTTGTTTCTTTGACTGAAAATAATTTTTACCTTTATTTTTCAGAGAGGCAGATACATACATCGCTACGTATGTATCATGACTGTCTGGAAGCTTCTTATTAATTTGAAACAATTTTGGAAAACATAGAGATTAATTTATTGTTTCCACCCCTGAAAACACTCAGATATACAGATAACAAGGAAGTCCTGATTAACCTATAAGAAGCAAATAGAAGGTAATCTACAGCAATGAATCACATCTGAGATTAAATAATGTCATATTCTTTGGAAAGCCTTGGAAGACAACTTTTTCAGTGTGATAGAAACTTTGCAACTTTGTCTTTTCAGCCGACTTCCTCCGAGTGCACCTGAGAGCACTGATGAAGATGCTACTCAGTGCCTCCACATAACAGCAGATTTCCATTTCAGAAAGTCAAGAGAGCTTCTCCTTCTAGTTTCCACTGTACAAGAGGAAAGAGTAGAGAAAGGATGCATCTCTTTATTTTACACCTACTATAACATCTTTCCTTTTGGAAGGCAGAAGCAGCCCATGGAAGCAGTAGTGGTGAAAGATTTCAGAGAAGCTATTAAGTTCAAAACAAAAAAGAGCTTTGTTCTGTTATCACCCCTCTCTGTTACCTCACAAAGTTGACTGAATCTGTTACAGTAGTGATCTAATACAAACAAAGATCATTTTCTATTCAGCCTAATAGCAAATTCATCAAGCTTTAATAACATGTAGCAGTAACATATGAATTATCAATTATCACAGAGTTGAATTTTAAACAAAATATGACCAAACATACCATCATCCAAGTCCAAGATTCTGCTCTATATGATTATTTATTCCTCTGATCATGTTAAAATAATTCAATTTCACATAATGTCTGTGATGCTTGTGTAGTCATATGTAAGAATATCTGAAGAGTATTGATAATTTGCTTCAAGTCAGTTTCCCTAAGACTCTTAAGCTGTGTGATAAAGAGAGAACCCCTTGTGATTTAATCCCAGCTGGCAACTTAGGATCATGTAGCTTCTCACTCACCCTTCTGACACAGCAAGGAGGAGAATTGAAAAAAAAAAAGAAGCAAAATTCACAGGTTGAGATAAGGACAGTTTAATAATTGAAACAAAATAATATAGAACAAGAATAAAATAAGAATAATGAAAATAAGAGAGGGGGAGAGAAATAAAATCCAGGAGAAATGAGGAATTGCTCATGTCCCCCAGTCAGTGGACTGATGCTCAGATTGTTTCTCAGCAGCAGTTGGCACCTCTGCTGGCCAACTCCCCCCAGTTTATAAATTGAGCATGGCATTCTGTGGTATGGAATATCCCTTTTGCCAATTTGGACTGGTTGCCCTTGTTATATTCCCTTTCAGCTTCTTGTGCATTTCCTTACTTGTAGAGCATGCAACACTGAAAGTCCTTTACTTAGGGTAAGCATCACTTAGCACCAACCAAAACATTCAGTGAGCTATCAACATTAGTCTCAACTGAATTCAAAAGACAGCACTAAACCATCTAGGAGGAAAATTGACTATATTCCAGCCAAAAAAAGGACAGAACCATATTCTAAAAAAATCATTCTAACAGTGTTTGTAAGTGTTTTTCTAATCAAGGCAAGATCTTCAGTTTTTCAGGCGTTTTACAAATAACCTCCTTGTGTTGTTCTTGTATAACGTTTCCAAGAAGCTACAATTTCTGTACAGCATGCTGTAAAAGTGAAATATGTGAAAAAGGAAAGAAGAACAACAAAGTAATGGAACTGCAGAGTTTTATAATACATACAAGGAGCACAACAAGAAACTATTTGAATATGACACCAGAAGTTTGGGGTTTTGTTTCATTTTTCCAAGCACGTGCCACAATAAATAATATTGTCACTGTAAATAATCCCTGTCAGTTCCACTGGATGATCTTTTGCTGAGCAGTCCAAACTCTCTCAGCCTGTCAGCAGAGCAGAGGTGCTCCAGCCCTCTGATCCTCTCCAAGATCCTTATCTGAACTTGCTCAAACAGGTCCACATCCTTCTTATGTTGGGTATCCCAGAGTTGAATGGAGCACTCCAGGTGGTGTCTCACCAGAGCAGAGCAGAGGGGTAGAATCCCCTCCCTCTCCCTGCTGTCCATGCTGCTTTGGATGCAGCCTGAGACACATTTGGTTTTCTGGGCATTCTGGGCTTGCAAGCACATTTTGCTGGGTCATACCTAGCCCCTCGTCCACAAGCACCCCAAGTTTCTCTTGGCAAGGCTGCTCTCAACCTGCTCATCCCCCAGCCTGTGCTGCTACCAGTGGTTTGCAGTTTAAACTAAAAAGTAGCATGTTTTCATATCACTGAAAAATGCATTACATTTGTTTTGTCGTTAAAGAAAAAAATAATTAAAACCAAGTTTTGCTGTTGAGAGGCAGAAATCCCTGTTTAATAATTCTCTCATGAATTTGTAAGCACAGCAATTTTATTTTAGAACAATTTGGTTGCAATGTAAAAGAGGTGTGTAGCTGTTTTGGTTGTTATCTATGATAATACAGAAATATGAAAGGCTAAAAATAACATTTTAGAAAATGCTTAAGAGAAAGAAAGGAAGAGAAAGAAAGGATAAGAGTAGAAAAATATCACCACTCTTGGACCCAGCGACAAGGTGTTGGTCGAAGTGATGGTCACAGCCTTGATCCATCATGGGTGGGGGAAGCCCCCAAAACATATAATTCAATGGGTTAATATGCATCCATATCCATATCCATATATAAACACACACACACACATATATATACATACATACATATATATATACACATACATGCATATATATACATACATACATACATACATATATATATATTATATATATGGGTGCACCCATGCATGTTCCCTGAAGGTTTTTTATTACACTGTCTTTTGCAAAAGATTCTGGATCTGTTGCAACACTGTGGATCATGTGCAGACCGCTGGTAGAAAGCCTCAGGAATGAGTCTATGAGCACTTTGAGGGTCTTTGACGGTGCATGGCCCCTCCCAAGACATGGCAGCTGCCTGTCATGTCAGCATAATTGTACCCAGCAGTTATGCCCCATCAGAAGGGATGAATACTCTCGTGCCTATGTGTGAATGTGAATGTCCTGATGTCTGGTGTGAGTGTGACCTTCCCAGGGGAGGGATTGGGTGGGCAGTTTTACAACTGAATTGTGTAAAAGAGGACAATCAGCAGGATTAAAAGCAACATCTTGCCTCTGAAGGATCTGCTTCTGATCAACCTTCTCCTATGTCTGGCTCAAAATGCAGAGCACTCCAGTGGTGGGTGCTCACCCCCTCTGTCCTATTGGGACCAGAGACTTGACCACTCCACACCCAGAAATTCAATTCCTCCCCCTCGGGGTTTTTAGTTGTTAAATAAAAAGTTAACCAAAAAACTCCTGACAAAGCAGATATCTGCACCTTATGTAATGGTGAAAAAGCCCAAAGCCCTAATTATGACTGAAAATTACATGGACTTGGAGAATAAATGAAATTACTGACTTTTTTAATGACTTAGAGCTGTTTTACTTGTTAATGCTGCTGGTAAAAGTACTAATGCATCTAAAAATTGGCATTTTTCTGTGCTAATCATTCCATACAAATAGAAAAAGCTGATAACTTGATTACTGAAATGTCAACAGCCATTTATTACAGACCACCAGAAACATGACTACATAGGGAACAGCAGTAAAACAAAATAATTTTGCCAATTTCAAAATTTATAGTTTTGTCAATTATACTTGATTGAGAGTATCTTGTTAAATGGGTCTATAGTGTATCCACTTCATAGGACCAAACATGGTTTACTACAGGTAAAA
The DNA here is from genome assembly GCA_013398595.1 of Tychaedon coryphoeus. Taxonomy (NCBI): domain Eukaryota; kingdom Metazoa; phylum Chordata; class Aves; order Passeriformes; family Muscicapidae; genus Tychaedon; species Tychaedon coryphoeus. Next base: position 3,274,497 of record WBND01000007.1, on the reverse strand, counting down.
GTTACAGTAATGTTAAGGATGATGAACGAAGGATCTATTTTAACAAAAATACAGTGAAATTTAAACTAACTTAACTCAAATTTATTATATTTCGAAGAATATCAGCATGATAGAACAACCTGATTCTCAACCTTCTCTTCATGAAGTGTCGTATTGACACTGGGAAAAAATGTCATCCAATTGTTGACTTTAATAATCACAACACTGAATTTTCTAATCATTCATAGCAGATGGCAGATACCTAATCATATATTATTATTGAAAAATACTCATGACATTAAACTGTATCACTCTAAAGATTCTTTTCAAGGAATTAAAAAGTAGCAAAAAATCAAAAGTAAGTGCTTGAATTTTTGTTATTCCTGTTGTTATTACTGCTATTCAAGAGGAAATTGGAAGAGAATGTGTCCACACGTTCACACATGAACTGACAAAAATCTACTTCAGCTGTTCAAGGGCTGTCCCATTAACAAGTGTTACAATAGCCAGATACAGGAAAAATTGCTATTTTAATTGTAACACAAATTCTAAGAATGTCTATTTTATTAGCATTGTGATATATTTTAAATATTTTCATTGCAATTTTCTGACAAACATGGATTTTTACATCTCCCAATTTATAATAGTGAAAGTGTCCTACATTGGTAATAAATGGAATACTCTTCTTACACAAGAGCAGCTAAAATACAAATCTATGATTTTTAAAAGCAGAGGTGACTCATACATGAATTTCACTTTTTAAAAATGACAAATAAGTGTCGAAAGATGAAATTAAGGAGAAGGCTGTCAAAATTTGCTATTTAAACCCGGAACTGTTGTAATTTTGTATTCCCTTCAGCATCCTCAAATTCTCTTCAAAGCAATGGTATTTTTTAACAATGGTATTTGACCCTTAAGTTCTCATATCAAAGTCTATTCACTGAAAATGCAACTAGAGGAAGAATGATATATTTACTAATATAAAAAAATAAGACAACATTTCAAAAAATTAACTTATAGGACGCTTGGGAGCAAATTTTGCTTTTGAGGAAGAGAAATCTGGAAAGTTAGTAGCATGGAAATTTTGGAGACCTTGTTCAAACTCTTGGCTTTGAAGCTAATGCTTAAAATTTTCTCTACAAATTGACTTGGGGAATGTATATGAAGACCTTTGAGACATTTTTCAAGCTCTGGTAATCTGGAAGCAATAGTGCTTTGATATAATGTACAAATTAGGCATATGAGGAGTCAAACAAATAAAAATACTTCTTGTGCACTAGTCAATTTCAAAACCTTGTGTTTTTCAGCATCTATTTAACACTTGTGGAGATCTTCTATCGTGTTTACTCAGCTACTTAACATTAGGCAGGAGCAAGCATCTATACTGAATGTTTGCTGAGGCAGATCATCCAGTAAATTAAATCTGACACGGAGTCCCTGCCAGCACAGCACCTGCTCCTGCCAAGTGCAGCTCTTTATAAATGTGATGGGTTCAGCCTGGTGCCACCTGTGCAGTTTGGCAGTGCTGCTGATTGCTTCCTGCTCAAAGCTGCTCACCAGGGGCTCTCACCCCTTGAGCACCCATCGTGCAGCAATGGAGTAGGATGGCAGACAAAGATTTACAAAGGCAGGACTTGAGGCCAGCTTCCAAGAAGACACAAGAGGCAGTGTCTGTAAGGCTCCTGAGAAGAGGGGAGTAGAGGACAGCAAAGCTGAATCTCTGAGCACCAGAGGCACTGGCAGCCTCTGCCCCCATGGGCCACTCATTGACAGCAGAGAGTAGCTGCACTGCCTAAACTGCTGAGCAGTTACTTCCCAGAGACACATTCTGTGTGCTTGGTCCATTTTGTATTTCTAATTCTTAATTGTTCAGTTCCTGCCACTGATTTTGGTAGCTGAGTGGTTTCTTAAGGATTCAGCTTATTCTCAGCTAACTCTGTCTCCTTCCTCCTACTCTGTCCAGACCCTTCTCTCAGACTTTCATGAAACTCCCTGGCCTGGGTCTGATCTTCATTCCCTGAAACACCAACTCTTTTCCTTTAAAAGATTGCTCTTGCAAGCAAGTCATCTTATTTGCTGGATTTCCTTCTCCTGTGACTCCATACTGGGGAGCCCAGAACTTGACACAGAAGTCCAGGTGGTGCAGAGGGTGCACTCCTCTTTGTCATCCATATCATTGATGGAGAATTTTTATAGGGTTTGATCCAATATTGGCTCCTGGGGTTCAACTAGACTTTGTTACAGTGATCACCACTACTCAGAGCCCTGCTGACAAACCTGGTCATCCAGTTCATACTTACTAACTTCTCTGTACGACTTTCATGGGAGACAGAATAGAAAACTTTCCTGAAGTCTAGGTAGACAATACTCACTGCTCTCCCTTCATCTACCAAGACACTCACTTTGTCACAGAGGTGTACTGAGCCAGGCAAGAATGACTTCTTACTAGTGATCCAAGATGATACTCCTTATGACCTTGATCATTGTGTGCCTGGAAATTTCTCCAACACCTTCCAAGGCACTGAGGGTTAGTGACCAATATATCTATAGACCTTGATACATTTTTTATGCTGTTATGCTATCTTAGCATTCATGGGATTGAATGTTTACATTTTAAACTGTAGTTCAAATATCACAGTTTTTACTCAGATTACACACACAAACACTCAGGAAAATGCACTGTAAGAGGGACTATACTGGGAATCCCTGAAATTAGAGAGCATTTAATGAAATTTAAGGAGAAACTTTCATTCTAGAAGTAAACAATATAAAATATTCCAATAGAGAGATATCAGTGCTAATTTTGGAATTTATACAGATCATTTATGTTGAATTGTTTCATTTAATTTAGCATGAGCAGAAGCAGCGTATGAGTTAATTTTGCCCAGTGATTTCCTAAATATTTACCCTATAAAAATAATTTTTGAAAATAGTATTCTGTGTGAATCCAAGTTATAATCCTTATGCTAGGTTTTTCTGTGTTTCAAGTTTTTTTACATTTTCTCTATAGGAACTGAGGCATCCAGCCCTTAAAACACTTCAGTATGAAAGATACAAGACCTATTCCTTAAACCATGTAATTAAATTCAGTATTTCTTGTCTCTCTGCCAGCAATTTGCTTAAGTCAATGGAAAAAATTCACTTAGGAAGCAGCTATTTAAAACTGGGCTTTTTTATTCAAGGCATAGTAAACACTTGACATCTTTCTTAAGTGTTTTCCTTTGCATTTATTATCATAGCTCCAGTCACAGACAGTTGCTGTCCTCCCTATTGGTCAGCAGTTAGCTACCTCTTACTGGGTGAGGAGATGCCCATGTAAAGCAGCAAGGACATATTCTCCCCTATAATTCTCAGTTCACTTTCATATTATTCCATTAAGTTTTCTTTCACAGTACCAACTTCCACATCCATCTTTTAAAATTTAGCTTTTTCCAGCCATGCTTTCTAAGAGAAGCTGATTTTCCTTCTCTTTGCTTTCAAGGAGTTTGAGGGAGTAACTTTACCAATGGCATGGAAACACCCAAGTTCCTTATATACAAGTCCAGGTGTAACCAAAACATGCACATGTATTTTTCATTTAAACTAGAACATGCTCAGACAAAAGGTGTAAACTGCAACCAGAGATGTAGTGGTGGTCAGCTTATTGCAAGTGGTGTGTTTTGAATTCCATTTGCATACAGTTGCAAGAAGTAGATCTGCAGTGGCAAATGTTTCGCAAATTGCTTATTTCTGTTCTTCAGCAAAGAGTAGATAATTCACATAATCAGACATTGTGGCAACATTTTCTTCCTTCTTATGACACGGTAAGAAATTGAAGACACTTTTCATTGGAAAGCAACAGTAACCTCAGTTATCAGTGATACACAGCTTTAGAGCAATATTACAGTATTGATGACGGGAACACTCATTTACTCATTAGCACTCATTAAGGAATTGCACATTTCTTATCTCTTATTCTCCTTTTCTTTAAGAAGATGAGAAAGAAACATATGTGCCTAAGATTTAAGACTCTGAAGTCAATCTCATAAACAAACACAAATATTTTACAAACTATGCATCATGAGCAAACTTGGCACATCTCTTACTACTTAGTACTGCTGATTCCAACTTTCACAAGCATTATTATCTCAGTAAGTGGAGAATCACTTTTATTCAAAGGAGGGATGCACAGTTCTTTCTGTCTCTGGCATGAGAAATGTAGTATTACACTCTTCCTTGGCAAAGAGTATATTACTTCACTGTTACCACTCACTTTAAAACAGAGCAGGTTGTTTCAGAAGATTAAATATTTCTTGATATTCTGCTGCTTATGTTAATTCACCACTCTTATGATTGTTTTGCCTGAAGAGCTGAGATTTTATCACCAAGTTTCTAATTATCTGTCCAGCAGAGCTTCCTCAAACACTGGCAGAAGACCATATGCTTAAGGGCAACTGTGCACTCCACAAAACAACATGTAGCTTTGTCATCTCCCCCTAGCAGATAGCCTCTGCTCGTGATGGTAATAGCAGACATGCTACCCTGACCTAAATGGGGCTTGCACTAGAAAAACCTTATGTTTTATGAATCAGAGGTCTTCAACTCAGTTTCTACAATAATTCCTCCTGTGAGAGTCTTTGCATGCATTGGGATGTTGCTCTGCTGTAACAGATTTATTCATAGTTCAAATAAAGCAAGTGCCTTCAAATACATTTTGAATGTAGAAAAATCTTAATTTTGTCTGGAATTGCAACCTCAGTCAGAACAAGCTGTTCCCGTCCAGGCATTAGACAAGCTGATTTTGATCCCTCAGGGTTGTTCATTCAAAGAAGTTAAAAGACAAAAATATCTGAGTTTATGTGCTGACCTTTCCACCACACTAAACCAAATTTTTAGTCACCAACTGCTGTTTGTATCCCAAAAATACCTTGTGCTGGAGCATAAGTTTATCAGGAAAGCAGTGGAGTCAGGCTTGTCATGGGTGGTGCTGTCTGCATATTCCTGAGCATCTGACAAACCAGTTCCATTGTTCCCATTCACTTTGCTTTTTGTTCTCATAACCTTATAGATGGGCTTTTTTTTTTATATATATATATTTAACTGTGACTACAGAAAAAATGAAAGAAATTAGATGAAGATTACATTTCTAGAAAAATAAGTGGCAACCTTATAAGCATGAGTTTGCACAGCAAACAGAAGAAGGAAAACTGCTGCTTATTGTTTGATAAATGGATACACTATGCAAGCAAGAATTACGAATAATTATTAGCAGTAAATAATTCATTGCTGGATGGTTACTACAGTAAATATAAAAACCAATTCATACTAATATTTGAACTCTACAAAGTGAAACCACTTTAGAAATTTGATTCAATTGCCCATAAATTTCTATTTGTTCTGTGGGAAATGAAGATGCATACATCAATATTGCACTCAGAGCTGAAATGGAAATGAAAAAACACCTTCTTCACTTAGTGCACAGACAGCAGGGAGCTTTTAATTGATGCCCTCAATTCCTAATAGAATAGGCAAATTAATAATTTCTTTAAAATATGGCACACAACCGTTATGTTTCATTATGAAATAAATGGAAAGTCTTGAAGTTTTTCTACTGGTCACCATTATTCAAGATTTTTATCATTTTAAACCTGCCTGCCCAGACACTTTTTCCCTATAGAGATGCTTGAATTTTCCCATGTAGAGTTTTTGTAAAAGCACACACATAGATATGTCACCAGCAGCAGTTTGATTCTATAGACACTTGGGATGATTGATAGCTGGAACAGGACCAACTACAACAGCACCTAAGAAAGCCAATAAAAAAACCTAAAGAAAGCAAGTACACCTCCAATGTGTACTGTATTTGGATGAAAGAAACAACAAACAATCTCTCTCATTTCTAGAGAAGGCAGCATGAAGAAATAATCAGGAAACTAGAATATAAATAACAACATTAAAAGGAAATATCTGCCTGGGCAGAACCCAGGGCAGTCTTTTTATCACACCTCTTCAGATCCTCAGTTTTCCTCCATCCTCATAGTCATGGTTTAATTGATAAAGTTAGTTAAACTGGTGAGGGGTTGGCAGAGCTATTTTTTGTTGAGTACTAGTTCTCAAGAGGCTAAGGCTAAGTCTACTTCTGTAAAAATGTGGCCAAATTGGAGCGGGTTTGTGGAATAAAATGTATGGTACTGATGACACTTAGTGCATAGTATTCAGACACCATAGTATCTTTAGTCTGATACCATGAATTAATTATCTATCAGCTCCTGCAAGACATTTTTCTGTTCAATTTCATCTTGCAAAAATCTACTTTTCACTCTTCGTGACTACTTAAAGCTACCAATGACAGTTAATTGGAATTCTCAGAATATCTACTCCCCATGCACAACTCTGGTGTGAACTAAGACATTTATGTACATACACTTTAAGTAATGGTGACAAATAAAACATAGAAAACAGAAAATAAATTGCACAAGAAATAGAATAGTAGCTAAAACACAAGTAGAAAAGGAAGGAAAACAAATTAATATAGAGTACAGAAAGGCAACATTGGACAAACAAAATCTTTCTAGTATTTGAACTAACAATTTAATTCTTCCTCTGATTTTCTCTTTTATAATCATATCTGCATATTAAGGAAAGACATTTTATAGAGTTTATAGATAACAGAACTATCAAAGGTTGAAGTGGTAGAGGGAAGGTAAGGAAAAACAAATTTTCACCTAGAAACATATGAAGAATTTTATTATGAATAGCAATTTTTTCTTAAAGAATAGTTGCAAGTAAAAGGATGATAGTTAAAAAAAAGTGTTCTGTGTGCATCTGGACCAGAATTCTGTTCAAGTGAACTAATGAAGAACTGCATGACCTTTTCCAGTTGCTTGGAGATAAGAATACGAAAAGAAAAGTATCATAGCTGACTAAATACACCAACCAAGTTATCTTTTCCATCAGCCTAATGACAGTTATGATTGTAGATTAAAGTTTGTTTCACACCTACAGTCTGTTGCTATAAATTAATAATTCTAAGCTGCTATTGTATCATGTAACATTGTGGACTTTAGTGCTATCACACTAAATTTACATGACCTACAGATCCTGTTTTTAGAACATCTTGTGTACCATAAGTCATTTCTCCTGTGCATCTTCAATCCCACTCTCAATATGATACTTTTGAAGGAAATTCCTTTCAAAATTTTTAATTTTAAAATATTTTATAACTCCTTTGAAAGTGTAAATATTTAGGTTTTTTTCCTGTAATCATTCCCATATTTTGTTTTACAAAATTTGTAACACTCTAACCAAGTATTGAACATAAATTATTATTTTTCCCTTATTTGATATTAAGAACAACCTCAAAACAATTGCCTATTTTTAAGAAAAATACCAACAAGTCCATACCACTATAAACCTGGAATTGTATTATCTTCATTTTACACATCAAAATCAGACATAAAATGCCTAAAAGCTTGTTTACTTAAGAAGCAGAAATCATAGTGCAGAATTACTTAAGCTGACTGTGTGAATTCAGTTTTGATCCAAAGGCATTAATGAGAATTTGAATGTCCCTTCCAGCCTAGACTGTTCTAATTATGGCTTATTATTTTTAAGCTAAACTATGCAAGCTACTGTATTTTTGCATTAAAAGTGCAAATTAAATCAGTAAAGTTACCAAACCATAATGACTAATTTCAGGGGCTTTTTAAGACACATAACAGCTAAATCTCTAAGGTCTCAATTTCTTTGAAAAACAAAGATAACAAGATGTATTTACCTTATTTTGGAGACTGAGATTGTACAAAAAGATCACAAGAAAGAGCAAGAAGGAATAAGGAAAAGAAGAAGAGAAAGAATAAAATGAGGGGAAAAAAGAGAAAGAATAGCATATCACTAAATAAGTGAGATAGAATTGCAAAATGCTTTAGGTTGAAAGCTGCCTCTAGAGGTTATGTGGTCTTACTCTCTACTCAAAGCAGGATCTCTTTCACAATTAGATCAAAATTCAGAGTTAGACCATACTCATAGACTAAAGAGTAAAACAGAAGTGCCTGAAAAAACTGTGCTGTAGGCTGTCATGGAGATGTCTAGCTGTTTTCATAACAACCAGCCACATTGCAAACAGAGAAAAAATAGATAGTAGTTTTATTAAAAAACCCACCAATAAAAAATAAAAAACCCAAAACAAAACAGCAAACCAATAAGCCAAAAAGGAAAAAAAAAAAAAAATAAACC
>WBND01000007.1:3214721-3256291 GCA_013398595.1 Tychaedon coryphoeus | reverse complement strand
GAAAAAGAAAAAGAAAAAGAAAAAGAAAAAGAAAAAGAAAAAGAAAAAGAAAAAAAAAAAAGACCAACTTAATATCATCAGAAATGAAGTGGGAGATCATAACAGAATTAGATTAGAAATAAAGAGGATTATAATTTAATTAAATTGGTTTGGGACAGGGTTAGTTAATCAGATTTTTTTTTTGTTTCTTTGTTTTTTAATATCCTATTTTGAGATAAGAGAGTTTTTCAGCAGAAACAGGAGTCGTTTACAAAGATGATGCAAAATTGCATCTTTGCAGTCAACAACAGTTACTTTACTTGCATCAGCATTAATTAGTATCCTCAGTCCTGAAGTGCATTCCTCTAATGAACACACACTGATATAAACTGACAACATCCTCCCAAATAAAGCCAAATTTTTGCATCATGAGACTGTGTAAATAAATTATACTGCTTTAATGAGATCCATATTAAGATCTACATCTGATGCTTACCCAGAGTAAATAATATGTTACAGTCTGTTCTAGCATATCTAATATCACTTCCCTTTGTGTGTATGTGAATTTCATTTGTTTTTCTGACAGACAACAACACCTGGCTTGGAGAAAAAAAACAAACAACAAAACAAAAACTTTCATAGGTCCTCCATTGCTCTTTTCTTTCCTTAACCAGCCCTGCATTTCTTGTGTCATGCCGATAATGATGTGGTGAAACCCCTTGTTTCTAAGATTACATTTTCCCTACTCAATTATTCCAGGAAAAGTCCCCATGGATGAGGTAAGCCACGCTAAAACTACACGGTCATACTCCCTCTGAAGCTCTGACAATACCAGAAAGAAATATTCATTTCCTTTAGACCAGTTGGTGAAACATCCAGCTGATCTCATGAGATGGCTACACAACTGCAGGAGCTGATACAGGACTATGTGTGAATTCATACTTGAAAGGGAGAGGAGCGTAAAAGAGAGGGATGGGCATGAGGAAGAAAAGGAGAGGGGGAATGGACTCAGAACACAAGGCTTTGAAGTACTAATTCACTAATATATTGACATATGCCAATCATGAAAAAGCAGAACAAGTTTCAAGGCTTCCAAACATTACATTCTGGAAAAGTTATGCTGATTAATTCAGTACTTGATAAACTTAATAAATTTAATTTTAAATTACTTGATTTTTTTCTGACTAAACACAAGCTATTGCACACCATTACTCACCAATTTGCATCATTGTTTTTTCAAGGGAAGATAACAGACAAGATGCCAGAGGCTTACAGAATTCTTTTATAGTGAACTGAAGAACCCACTTGAATCTCAAACAGAACTGGACATTTTCTATTCTAATTCTATGATCAGTTTTAAGGGCGACGTCGCCAATATTGAGTATTGCATAACTTTTTCTTCTTGTTGTTTAATTTTTTGAAGGCATGTTGCTTTATAGGGCTAGTATGAAAAATATACATTTAACAATTTTAAAACAACACATTTTAATCCTTTCAAACTAATCTAAATCACTTTTCAAAAAAAAGAAAGAAAAAATGTCCTTAAATAATGAAAATATCTTCCTTTTTTGTCACACACATACTTACACCCTTAAAAAATATGAAAAATATTCCTTTCATTTACATCCCTATTCAAACTGTAGGCACTAAAAATTCAAATGAGCCCTAATTAAAGTTATTATCTTAAAGCTTCAGTAGAACAGCTCTCATCTATATTAAAGAAGTTTCTAGTTCAAAGGAAAACTCTTTGCACTAAAAGTCATGCATAATTTTTTTCTCTCATCAGAAATCAATCATGGTATTGTCATCATTAAGGAGAAGAGTTGACCTTTCTTAAGATAAAGGACAAAAATACCTGGCCATAAAATACCCCTACTTAATTAAAATACCCCTACTGACAGGCTTCTATTTAAAATTATAAAAAAAAATTTCTTCCTCATACTTTAATTTATATCAATGGGCAACAGAGGAAAAACAAGACAATATATAAAGAAAGTATAACAGTGCAAAAGTATAGATATAATTTCTCACACATATCAAGATCTGTTGTGGTGAACATAACAGAGAAGGGAAGGTGATAATGTAGGTGAAATTTATCACTGTATAAAAAAATCTCTCAGAAATAATCTTCTAAACTATGGTTGACAATGGATGTCCTATAATTCATGTATTAAGCTCAACAGGTCCTGCACACAAATATGCCTAAAAACACTAACTTCCTAAAATCCAGATATCTAGATAATCCAGGCTGATGAGGTACACTTTGGGTGGTCTCTCCAGCTCTAACCTCCTGCCCACAAGATCCTGGTTCTGTGCTACTGATCACCTTTTCTTGTCTGTATACACATACAAAAAAAGTGACTGTGAGGGCCTGTGTTGCTCTTGTTCAACTTTACAATGTCTCTGTTGGCCCATTTCTCAAGCCTGTCAGGGAATTCTGTACAGCAGCCTTGCCTCCAGGCTTGTCAACTCGTTTGTCGCCCTCGTTTGTTGTCACCTTTAGACTTGGAAAATGTACCAGGGTACCTTTGGCTTCCTCCTACAGGTCACTGATAGAGCAGAGAAGCAGGCCAACTCCAAGGAGACACTCCAGATGTCCTCCAGTTTTTACTGACTTCCAGGCAAAGCACCAGCCACTAACTTCAGTCCATTAACCTGATTTTTCATCCATTCTGTTTTACTCCCCTCCAGACTGCTACTTCCCAACACAGATCCATCATGTCCAAAGCCTTTTTAAAGTCAAGGTAAACACCTCTTAAGATCTAATTATTGAATACAGGCTTTTTTCCTCTTATATCAGAGTAACGAAACATCAGACAAAACTTATGAGCTGTTGCTGGACACAGAAAATAATTGAGAAATCTCTTTCAACAAAATATTGTTTCTAAAATATTAGCACAATATGTGGGGCTTTTACTAGCTAAAGCAGATACCATCTTCTTTTCTTCCTTTGTTTTTATTAACTTAGGCACATTGCACTGAAGCCACCACCCACCTAAGCCTTTCCAAGCTTTCTGAAAGGAGAAGGCATTTTTTCAGGTGACGTTATAAGTGGTAGTATGAAAGCCTGATAAAATTAAATTATTTGCTGAAGAGCATTGAAAATGAACTTATCTCTCTAGGCTTCATTTCCTTTAGACAAACAAGAAAAATTTGAAAATTTGAGAAAAATTTGGTTTGGATATAACACCAAAGAATTTTATCAATGTGTTACTTAATCATCATTTATCCCACAAATTCTATTTCTTGCCTCTGTCATTATGTTAATTAGTCAAATGGAAACAAAACAAAACAAAACAAAGCGTAGCATGAGATGAAGATCTTAATGAAACCAAAGAATCCTTAGCTGTAAAGACAACTTTTGCCCACTGAAAAACAAACTAACTTTCTTTTCTGTCAAGTAGATGATCATGAAACTCCAGGTGTAACATATGTCCAAGACTCCAATAAGCAAATTACCTTCTCCAAGCTGTAATTCAAGGTCTGAAACATCTGGCTGTGGGGTAGTTGGGGCCAATGGATTTAGTCTTAGTTTTCACTTAGACACAGAAAATTAGATTATTATCCAAAAAGTCTTGGTATCTTGCTCTGGAAAAGAATTCTGCTTCCATTTTCCAGTATCATAGAATTAATAAAAGAAAAGAGCGCACAGAACACACTCAGCAAGTAAGCAGAGCTGTTTGGATACAAGCAGGGAATTCCTGTGTATGTTTTGCACAGCAGCCATCATATAATGCTTTTGTGTACATCAGGCAAAGGCATCCACAAGAGAAGAGATGGACAGAAAAATGCACCCCAGGCTAACACAGAACATGGGAATGGACTAAGATGTGCACTGTGTACAAAGCAGGAAGGCTTCACAGCAAGCTGGGAGGTGTCTGTTCTTTCTATCTACTTTGTCTACCCTTTGAACAGGACAAAAAGGCAAGCTAGATTCAATTGAGAGGAGATGAAAGTCTGAATAAAGGAAATTATGATTTTATCTGTGACTTCTGAGCAACAGGGAGTATATCATTATCTGTCTTACTTCTAAAATCTCTAAAACTTTTTTTAACTTCTGGTTTTCTGTTTCTTGGTGTCTGTTTCTTTGAGTTTTTCGTTTTTTGGTTGTTTGTGGAGGGAGAGTTCTTTCTTGGGGATGTATTTTGTTCCATTGTCTTTAACTAAATTTGTGATTTAATCTTATCCCAAGTCTCTCTTGTTACCTCAGCAAGATAAAGACTTTTCTCATGGCAAATACTTTCTTGAACTGCACACACAGAAAAATTCTTTAGAGATTCTTTAGATATCCATGATTAAGTTGTCACTCAACATTTTCATTGTGGCACTTTTTCTGACATTCTTCAAAAGCTGGAATTAAATCTAGCATTAGTAGGCTAAGAGATCTTTATATCTTCTTGTTCAGTGTTATCTTTCAGTTTTGTACCCCACAATACTGATGCTGACTAGTCTTCCACAGCACTTTCATACCCATTCGTCTTGTAGCCTACAATGCAACTACTGTTTAAGGCATGAAAGTATAACGTTTCTTTGCTTTGTAAATAAAGTACAAATTTGTAAAGGTTACAGTTTTCAGTGACTATAGTCAAAAACACTGGACACAGCCTGATTTCAGAAACCTTCCATAAATTTGGAGTAATTCTACAAACATAATTCTAGACTTATCCCATGGCAAAACTGAAAATACAGGCTGGAGTGACCTGTATTCCCATAATCAATGTAACACTGACAACATTTCAAATTAATTATATGTGTATATACACCCAAAATTCTTGCAGAGAATTCAGTATTTCAGGTTAATGTTTATTCTGACTAGATGCACTGAACAAACCATGTCTTTAGGTCCAAAAGAGGAGATGTTTAGCCGTCACTAACTCACTGCTATAAAAGCTTGCAGTGAATGAAAATTCATACGTAAAATCATTTTACTAATTGCAAAAACAATCTTCAAGGGTATGTGAAAGAATGATACCTACTCTTTTACAGGTATCTGGTCAAAAGAGGCATAAATGAGAACTTAGAGAGGCAATCCTGAGTGACAATTAATATGGGAAGTTATGTTAAGAATAAATGAGTCAATCACACTAATTGCTGTGGAGGTGAGAAGGTTTTGTTTTTCTTCAGTATGATTGTCTGACTAATGACTTTGCAAAATTGGGATGATTAAGGAGACAAACAAAGATATAAAACCTGACCAAATAGCCTAATGAAGACAATAAGCAGAAATGTACCTGTTCATTCACACTTATTGATGGGCAACTAAGAAAGTGCCGTCTTGCAGGAAGTGCAGAAACCTGAGTCTTTTAAACTGGTAAGGAGGCAAAGAAGAGGATTCTGCAGGTGGGGAGGGCAAGGGAACTATGCAGTCTGATGAATCAATGTGCAAGCAGAAGGGAATCAAGGAGGGGGAGTTCACAGAAAAGATTACTAAAGAGGCCAGCTTCACTTGTCTGTGCCTGATCTCCAGTCTGTCCCATAATCTCATAAATTTTTTTCTCAGCTCTCTCACTGCATGATCTCAGTCTCTATCCAATGTGTATTTGTGCCCTGTATGCACATCCAGGTGACCCTGAGTGGACTGGGTGTCAGGTACCAGAGACAGACTGGGGTCTGGCACCCCTGGCCTGTGGTATTGGCCACTGCAGAACTGGGGTCTTAGCAGCAGCCGCCGAAATGAGCTGGGGTCTTTAATGTCCCAGGGGCTGGAACGGGTGTGTGTTCCCAAATCCTGCTACAGAAAGGACTTCTGTGAGTGAGTTGAGTGAGGGTTTCTGCATGGGCTGCTGGCACCAGACTATGGGGCACAGCCTGTGTGCCTGCTGCCAGCTGCTGGGGGCTGACAAGTGTTTGTCTCTTACCCAAACCAGTTGAGCGCACACTTCTGTGTGGCCTTGTGTCTGGAGAGCTTCCTCTCAAACTGTAGGCTGGACTCCAGGGCAGGTAAGGGACCTTTAGGTCTGGACCAGGGTAGTGGATCAGCAGGAGGTTCATGTGCTGCAGAGGACTTGAGAATGTGGAGTTGGTGGGAGATAAATTTGCCAGCGAGCCTGGAGCTGGACCAGCTGGTGAGTCAGGGACAGTGAAGCAGGTGAGGAGCCAAGATCTGGGCAGGTGTGCCAGGCAGACAGAGTCCATGGGGGTATTGGCAGCATCTGTCTGCCTGTGTGTGCTTGAGAACTTGGAGGGTGTTGGGGAAAAGGGGGGTAGAGAGGAGGGTGGGGCTGTGCTTCTAACATAATTCAGAGCAATTAATTTGATGACTCCAAATGACACGATAATTACTGTTCCTAACATTCAAAATTTTGGAATTAACAAATAACAGTGAAGATGTTTCTGAAGTATATGGTCCAGAGGGATCATAAAATTATCTGAGCTTTCCACACTTGAAAGTATTTCCTGTTATTTTGAACTCACTTTCAGAGAGGTTTTAGCAGTAACAAAGCACGGTAGATAGGGGGAGGGGAAGAACCAATATGGGCAGCAGTATTTTCTCAGTGGTACCAAGAAAGCATTTGACTTTTCAGATGCTTCCTTCCCACTTCTAAGTGGAATTCAGTTAATGTTTCCACTAGGTCCTGACAACAGGAAGTGCAAGTGCCTGGGAACATTTATTTTAAACATTAAACACTGTATTAGCTGCATTAATCAGGCACACACCAGCATGAGGAGAGGGAGTGGAAGGCAAGCATGAAAGTTTTCAACATCTTTGACTGTGTTGTAGCTAAAGAAACCTTGAGATATTTTATCCTCTGGCCTTACACACTTCTGCCTCTTCATCTCACTGACAGCCTCTGAGTCATCACTCTTAGTAGTCTCCTATTTTAATGGCCTCCTCTCATTAGGTAGCAGACTGTTTTCCTCTGTCATACTATGAGCACAATCGAGATCAGCTCATTTTTTAAAAATAGCCTTTTCAACAACACAATACGGAATTTAGCTGTCTACCATTGTTCAAGTAAATATAATTAAAAAAAAATTAGACTTTTTTCATTCTCTTATAGAAATAGAACTTTTCCTTTAGAACAAGAGTTCAGTCACTGCACAGTGTTTTCCTTTCCCTTTGACATTTAGCAGCATGACTGATTGATAACTTAGCATTACTTAAGTAAGAGATTAATCTCCAAGTAGATTCAAGGGTAGGAAAAAAGAGACATTGAAATTCTGTCTTTATACCTGAACTGCTGTAACTTTGAAAATTAAAAAATGTAATTCATCAATTTTAATGTGACAGACAGTAGTATTTCATTAAAAATACTAACAGAAAGAATAATAATTCTTTAAGCCAAAACTGTACAAATATTATTTTGTATACAAAATATCTACAACATTTCTCATAATTTTTGAAAAATGCACTGCCATGTAAAAAAGCAATTAATTAACATATGGGAATAACCATTAGCATCTCACGCAGCACAGGAAATACAGAACAAATAACAGTTATATTATCCAAAATGTATGTAATAAATTTAAAATAATTCCACATTAAAAGAATTCTTAACTGCTGCAAGTAAAAAAAAGTACATTTAACAGTATCAGGAAACTGTTTGAGAAGATTTACTTGCATTTGACAGGGCTGAAATGGAGACACTTCTGTAGGCTATACCTGTGTCTCAAAACTGCTTAGGAAAAAACCACACCACCAGAAACGCTCACACTGTCTCAGAGGTTGTAGTAGTCATGACATGTTATATGCCAATCTACTGGCACAGATAATGTTTCCTGGGACAGGAGTTAACAGGCAGTAAGTCAACCTTGGACCTGCATCAAGCTTTCTTGGATATGGTTAAATTTATATTCAAATTTATTTTCTAAGTACAAGTGCACCTCCAGCTCCAGCAGAGGACCAGGACTGGCCACACAGACTTTATCTCCTCACCACCCACATTCAGGGGATTTTGAGGGACTTATATGTTAGTGGATCCTCATTTTGTCCCTTTTTCCCTCTTGGATGATACGACACATTCAAGAACCAGAGTGACACCCTAAATGTATACTTCTGGAATGTCTCTTTGCATAAACAAAATCAGTCTTTAAATTATAAAAGGGCAAGAGAACTTCTATTTAAATCACAATTTAAAGACTAGTTGGTTCTTTACACAGAAGCAGGACAATGGATGAAATATTAAATTATTCTGCAAAGATTATTTTCTAAATTTTGTCTTTCTCACAGTATAGCAAGGTAAAAAACTAAATTATAATAAATATAATATGATATAAATATTATATAAGGAGAGCAAACTGATTAAAGAAATTCAATTCTTTGATTAAGGCTTTAGGAAAAAAATGTAAAAAACAAGCACATCTTAGAATGAAAAGCAAGCAATAAGTGAACGTAATTATGTTCTTCAGATGTATTACCCCATATATTAATATATTTTTGCACAAAGTAAACATTTTCAGACACGAGTGCTTGTTGTCTTGTTATGTAGAATTCTACCTAATAGCATCCTGGCAGATGAAAATGTGCTTGCTAAGTGAGCTATGATTTAAAACAAAAATCCAAAAGAGCGGCATTATTGTATCTTCTGAAAGGATGTTTCATTGTTTTGAAGCAAAGAATACTGAGTCATGAAGCTTTAGGGATGACTCAGAGTATTTTGATACCTCATCTTTTCTTAACTATAAATCTATTTGGAAAGTCTTGCCAGAACATTGGATGAGATCCACTGAATTAAGAACATATTGTATTATGTCTTTTGAGAACTGCAATATGTGTTTTGTTACTACAAGTAATTTCCTCCCATTCCCAAACATTTAATTGAATGTAATTAGAACATAACTATCTCATTTTTATAAGTACATGAAAACTATATTAAAATTCATAATTAACTCTGAAAATTTGAGAGCCAGAAAATGCCAGAATTACAGTCTATGTTTAAGTGCTTTATGTTGTTTCACACCATGGATTAAATACTGTCACCAACCTACTGCCCCCAATTAATTCAGTCCCTGAGATGGATGATATTCACAGACTGTGGACCTATTCAGTGCTGGGGTTTGGGGTTTTCTTGTTAGGGGTGGGGGTTATTTTATCACTCACTGCATGGATCAATACATTATTATTATCCAAATTATATTAATTTTGTTGTGGGCTTTTCTGTGGTTTTCCTATCACATCATTTATCAACACAATTCCCATCTGAGACAAAAATTACTTGAGATCATTATTAACACAATTCAATATATCAGAGATAGGCATAGACAAATTTATAATTTTTTTAAAACCATAACTATGAACATAACTATGCATTTGAGCCATCTGATATTTTAGAAGTTCTCAACAACATAAGAGGCTTCTCATGGTCCTAGCACGAATGCTAAAATAACTTAATGCATTCCAGAGCCCAAGTTTGATAAACAGAGATATGGAAGACATCAGTGACTTTGTGCAGGCCCTTTGTTATGTATTTTTCCTAGCACCACACAGCAAATTCACAGCCACAGAACTCAGGCAGTGCTCAACTGTCATGGCCAAATCTGTTTCTTAAATTCCTTAAGTGACATTTCTGAACAGACTGACAAACACTCTTCCATCAGTGCCCCAACTCACTACAACCTCTGGTTTACAACTTAGGAAAATTAGTTTAATATTTTGTCAATCATATCAGAGTAGGGTAATAAGAAATAAAACCAAATTATAAAGAACACCTTCTCCAAACCTTTCCCTTTTTCCAGGGCTCAACTTCACCTCTGATTTTCTCAACCCTCACACTAAGCAGCACAAGGAGTTGCAGTCATTTCATTGCATTTGTCTCTGCCACTCCTTCTTCCCTGAGGCAAGGGCTCCTCACACTCCTCCTCTGCTCCTGTGTGAAGTTCCTCCGTGAACTTCTCCAGTGTGAGCCCTTCCCATAGGCTGAGTTCTTCACAAATTGCTCCAGCATAGGTCCCACTTCTGGTGGATGTGGGAGAAGCTTCTGGCAAAAACTGCCTCTGTAGCAACCTCCAATCTACCTGGCACAATCACTTATTCAACTACATTAGGAGGTGTGAATTCAAAGGGTAACAAGTAATGTGACAGTTCCCTGCTTTCAGTGTCTCTATTTGTTGAATTTGAAGCTGGACAGGAAAAAAAAACCTGGGAGAAAAACAAGGAAAGGAAGGCTACAATCCAAGGCCTCAGTCTGCTTGCTGGATATCGCTGGCTTTCCAATACTAAAACACATATACACATATGATGTGAAGAAGCAGGAAAGTTATCTATTAACATCTGACTGACTGATTGTTTTACAATTGAAATTTCACAGAACATTATTTTCAACGGGAACAATGTCATAAGCTGCTTCACTCAAATCACTCCTAGCCAAAAAAAAAAGTCCATGCAAGTGTACATCTAAGACAACATTATCATAGATCATTTGAAGACTCTTTGTCCCTCTGAACCAAGTAATGTGTAAAACTCTTAAAAGCAAAAATTGCTTGAAGTATCTGCACAAGTTAATTAAACACCTGAGCTTTCATCAACAAAATTGTAACATTTATAGACAAAATACTGCACTCTCATACTGCTGAAGATTATATAAATTGATAAATAGTAAGATAGCAGATATGCTATGAAGAAACGCTATCTGAAATTACATTTAAGGGAAATAGTCTTTGGTTTTTAGAAAAAATATGTGACTCCTGAGATTTGCCATGAGCACTGATGATTCATTTCCATACATATACACAAAAATTGCAAAACTATTCTTTACTGTTTTCCTTCTGAACCACAGGATCTGAATTAGTTTTAATGTAAAACTGATAAAGTAAAAATTAAATTAAGCTTGTGCTTACAATGTGCACTTAGAATCTAGCCCAGCCCCTTTCAAGTCTGTGATAAAATCTTCTTGTACAGAAAGTTAAAGGCCTAAGTCTATAAGATTGAGAAGCCCAGTGTAATAGTAAATCTTGCTTAATCTTTGCTGAAACAATTTTGAAAATACTGTAAACAGTTGGAATCTGAAAGAACAGAATTTGATGACCTAGAAGAAGATTTCTTATACTGATGGACACATTACAGAGTGAGTTGATGTGGAATAACCTCCAGGTTCTAGCCATGGCTCCTCTCAGCTACTGCAAAAATTAACCCTGTCCTGCCTGGAACCAGGACAATGTCTAATGATTTTTTATTTTTGTTTGCTCTTCATCTTTTGTAGCCAGACTAAACAAAATATGTTATGTCAACTAAGCTTGTATAACCTAGAAATCAATTTGCTGCAGAATATGAAGTTAAGTTCAATCTGCTTAGTAAGGATGAAGTAATAAATGGGACTAATGCAGTTTGAAAGAAGGAAGAATAATGTAAATCTAGGGTGTTTGGTTTCTTTATTCAAACATAAAGTTATTGGGTGTTGTGATGCAATTCCATTTGTGTGATTGGAAATGCCTGTGAGGAAATCAAATATTATATTTGTGATATCAGTATTTAGATGTGTTCTTAAACTGCTCTTCCATATATGAACTATTTTATAGGAAGAGAAGGATTAAAAAGCACTGCAGTGTGCTAAAATGTAGGGGAAAAGTTTAGGAAAAGTACTAGAAGCTACAACCATGTATTATTAAAATTAAATATGTAAAAGCTAAAAATCTTTTAGGCATCATTTAAAGAATGTCTTAACAGGAGACCCTTTATGTGTCTCAATAAATAGCTTATATTGGTTTTCAGAGAACATGAGAAAACAAATTAAATTAGCTTGACGTTGCATAGATTTTTTTTCCTTTCAGTAATTTTTGTTTTAAAGTAGTCAAGAAGACAAAACTGCTTTCTGATTTACAGAAAAAATCTAATCAGTGTTTGGAAAGTTCACCCCATATGGTAAAGAGATTGGCAGATATACAATATGAATACAATACAATAATATATAATAATAATAATACATAATAATAATAATAATACAAATAATACAATATGAAAGGCCAAAAGCTCGTTAGCTACTCTAAAAAAAGTAGGTCATAATTTGTTTCAGTATTTACAGGAGAGATTAACTCCCAGACCAAGCTATTTCATTAAAAGAGACTTTGATGTCCTAAGTTAGAAAAATATATTTGTCAACTTAGATATCATACTTGAAATATTAAGAGTCTGAAAAAGTAATGCTTAGGTAGGAATGTACTGTTACTTGACAAATAAAAAAGCATCAAGCACAAACACAGAAAGCCAGCAATTTTTACTGACAATTTACCTCAAAAACTCTAGCAGCTGGAAACCTGTAAAAGCCATCACACCACAGCAATGCCACGATAGTGTGTTCTGTAAACAGACTGGGGAAAACTACAATACCCAAGTCATTACACACAGATAAGAGAGGGGAGGATAGTGAAAATACTGTTTCTCAGATCACATTGAAGAAAGAATGGGAGAATTTGTATACAGGCCAACAAATTCATAGACCAAGCAGAGATGCCAAAACCTCCAAGGGAACATTCTCAGAAGTCAGAATTAAGAGCACGCTTCTGAAAAGCATAGTGCTATCCCTGAGATACTTCTGTTGGCAATATCAGCCAGCACCTGGCTAAACCAGCAGCACTACCAGCCTGGAGTGAAAGATGCTAGGAGCCAGACTCTGAGAAAAACAGCCAGCTACAATACAAGACTGAAAGTAAATCAACAAAACAATCCATCTGACTAATTGAATAAATGTAAAATACTTGGGAAGCCATTCAACATCTGCATAGTCTGGGGGGGAAAAATCCAAATAAATGTTTTAGACAGCTTAGTTTCATTGCAAGGGGGAGATATGCAAATAGATCCTGATTTCTTGTGACATGAAGTGATGCTGCAATGCTTCTTTCATTTGTGAGCTGAACTAGCTAGAAGAGACTATATCCACTGAACATCCAGGCTGCTGCCTTGAGCTGAATACCTTACAGCCTCTGATCCTGGTCCTGCCCAGCAGGCAGCTGCTCTCTTTGGAGGACAGGGTCTCTGCTCTGACATAGGGTGGATGTGTGTGCAGCATGCTGAATCTAAGGGTTGGGTTCCTGACTTTTAAGGACGCCCCCGAGCTTGCAGGGTCTCCAATTCTGTACCAGCATCCTGAAGGGACATCCAAATTGTGTGTAATGTACAGGAGGAATTTACAGCTCCAAAGAGAAAGTATCAATCTAGGCAGGGATTTTAGTAGCAGATGTGTCTGAGATATGTGGTACAAATCAAAATAAATCCAGGTTTTATTATTTGTTCTAGTATGGAGAGAAATGTCTCCCTCAAATTGGGATCTATGTTAACTCACTGGAAAGGTTAGCCTTGTAAAGGACATCCCTCCCCCACTTTTTTTTAGTAGTCCTTAAATAAAAATTACTCTTCAGCACCGATGCCACTATTTTACACAAGAACTGAGCAGCTGAAAGAAGTATTGCATATCTGTTTTTAGCTTCATACATTTAAAAAATCCCCTCTAAAATGCTTGAAGCGGATCTTTAATGTTGTGCTTCTTATCAAAAGCAAAGGCTCTTTCAAGATATACTGGCTGAATTCAACTGTGAAATTTTGAACTGTCATAATTTCTCATCTTCTGAATCTATTTGAACACAACTTCCAACCATCTAGTTCTCCACTGCGTATTTACAGGGCTGTTAATGACTCTCATTGATTGCATTTTTTCGCTCATGAACTCCAAAAAAAATATGGAAATTTATAGTTATCTGTTATAAAATTCTTTCCAGCCCAAATAAATATTCTTGTTTTTACATCAATGTCCTGTGGCAAATGGAGCTGGAATCTATTAGCATCACCCCAAATACCTCAAAATACATGCAATATCCTTTTAATATAGTGTGGTTTAAGACTTTCCATGTAAATGCTTTATTTCATTACCTTTTGTTTTTTTGCAGACACTTAGTTAAGAGACAGAGAAATTATAATCTTAAAATGAAAGGTAATTTACATCTAGGAAGGTATCTCTAGTGATTTTCACAGCAGTCACAAGCTAAGATTTTCTCTCTTTCTTATTAAAACCCCAATAATTTTACTTTGGGAATTATGAAAATACATAGAATTTATCTGCAATGCACCTGCTCACAAAAACCAATCAAGGACACTTTGGCCACAGCACAGTTTATATTTGTCAAGACTGTTTATTGCAAATGCATGGGTAGGTTATTGGATGAGGGCATGGTGATGGGAAGGCCCTATCAAGCATACACAATTGTTCACTTCTTTACTTCACCTTTAGTTACACTCCTGGGGCACTGCTGAGTCAAAGCATGAAGGAATATGCATGGGAACATCCACAATCAACAAGAATGTGAAAATTAGCTTTTATACCACAGCACACTCTCCCATAGATTTCTCTCTTCATACCAAAGCATCAAAAGGTTGTTCCTCCATCTTTTCTTGTTTTCCCTGTTTCTGCAGAGAGGAAGTGTGCTTGTCACAGACCATTTGGGATAGGAATGCCAATAAAATCTGTGCTCAGCTGAGTTAACCAGGGATCAGTACCTATTTGAAAAGAAATTATGAGCCCACAGCTGGAGGAACTATTTCCAAATAGAACCTCGCATATGTTAACTTTGGAAAAGACATCTTAAACTTAATAGGCTACTCAAGACAAGCTTTTCATTGCTGCCTCAGCTCTAGTACATTTCTTTTCAAGGGGCAAAAATATACATTTTCTGAAGGCAGTTACTGCTTAAACAGCATACTTAACTGAACATCCAATCCGACATAATAATATACTGCTTTTGAGGATGCACTTATGAGCACAGTTGGACAACTTTTGTATTTCCCCTTCTTTAGGTAGGGAACATTATCTATCTTACAGTCCTGTGTTTAATGTTCTCTGGTGTGTTTCTAATACTGTTGAAGAAAATAAATTTCATTCTCTCAGTTCATATTTAGTGGAGTTAGGCTTCATCAATCTTATTAAAGTGAAACTTGCAGTTCTAAATTAAATGTACTTTTTTTGAGCCCAACCAAGCCTCTAGTGAGCAGCAGTTTTCCCAAAAGTACTACACATAAATCATCATAATTCTTTGGGAAAACAGCAACAATGATATTGAACAAGGTGTTGGTTACAGCATGATGCCAATAATGCCAAGATTGTGGGTGTGATCCCTGTAGGTGCCCTTGGCTTAAGAGTTGGACTTAAGGAGTTCTGGCGGCCCCTTCCAACACAAAATATTCTGTGATTCTAAATGAATTGTGAATGTGAACTTCTTTTAAACTCCAGGATAAATGGACACCTCAATGTTCATGTTATGGTTGATATAATATGGTAGACTGCCTTTAAAAGGGCATCTATTAAATTTTATAGCCCATTAAAAGCAAGAGATACCTGGTATGATTTTACATTCAACTTTTATTTTTCTTCCATCAAACATATAATACAGCATAATTTTTTGCTGACTTAAGAGTTTTGATATTATTTTTATTAGCATTATAGTTTAGGTATTTAATAGGTTGGACCTATTTCCAGATCAGTTCAAAGCTCTGAAATTTTGTTCACAAACTCAAAACGCTAGATCTCACTACATCCAGTCAATATAAAGTACTTGTATTTTGTGGTTACTTCTGGATTCAAATAAAATTAGCCAAATTTAATAGTTCTCTATAAGACTTGGTGCAGAAAATGAAAAATTATGAAATCCAGCTCTTGAAAAGTGTAGTTTCAATAGGTCCTTGAATATGTAGCTAAAGACAACTGATAGCAGAATACAGACATAAAAAACAATCAAGCACTCTTTGCCTGACAAGATGTCCCACTCTTGTCTTTTGCATTTCCATGTGTGTTCCTAGGTAATGTGATAAGGGCATCAGACATGCTATGATTTCATGTAGAAATGTGAGCTTTATCCTAAAGACTAAGGGCATAGTCACTTCAGGTCTTCCCTTTACAGCCTTCATGGCTCTCTGATGTGTGTTTATTTCTGTCCAGCTGGCCACAAACAGTTTCCCACCTGGCTGGATGCATCAGAAGATGTATATCTGAGTTTATATGGCAAGAGGAACTCTGAGTCACCTCTAAGGCACAAGCTTCAGCACTACTGCATTGATGGAGAAACATCTCTTCAGCTGTTGTGGAGCTTCTGCAGCATTCTTTCTGCTGGAGGTGACCCTGGTCTCTGCCATAGTTTTTTTTACTGTTGGTAGAAAGCTCTAATAAAGTCAGAAGGATTCTAATGCAGAATTTTAGCAGAAAATCTTCCTGCTGACACAGCATGTGCTGATCTAGATGATGAAAAGTGATCTGTATAACAATATTACACAGTACTACAGACCACATTAGAAAAATAAGGGCCATATAGGAATTTTCAAGTTAATAACTTCAAAGTTAAGTGTGCTATGCTGAGACCATTTCAGTAAGCTCCAGCATAACAGCTCAACCTTGAAACTTTTGCTAGCGCTGTTTTTATTAATGCATGGAATACAGCAACGATATGTACTGTTCAGTACAAAGACACCAGGAACAGCAGTGAGGTAAGAGAATTCCCTCTCCCCTCATCTTTGGCTGTAAAAAAACCTGGCTGTTACCTTCAGATGTGTTTTCACAAGAAACCTGGATGTAATAGATTAAATTAGACCAAAAAATCGCTCTAATCTGGAAGGAAAATAACTTACTAGATAGAAGTGGTAAAAGGAAATCAAAGTTTCTGACAGGAGAGGGGTGGAACTTTTGTGATGACCTCAGCTGAGTGTGAGTTTAGTTGGTTCAAATAGGAATATTAGTGACCCTTTTCTCACACAGTAATAGTCTCTGCTCTATTGTAAGGGCATTTAAGCCACTCCCATTCAAAAGAGACTGGTCAGGAGCTGTAAACATGCACACACTCGTCCTCAGTTTAGTTGTATCTTCTGTAATCCAGAATGTCTGCACATAGATTTCTGAATTTTTTACTTTCAAAAATAATTTCTAGCTTTAGAAATCTGAATAGTGATACATGGTAATGATGCATATGTGCATGCATGTATGTGTGTATGCATATATTTATAAAAAGATTTTTTTTAAGTTACTGAATATATAAACCTTTAATATAAGAAGGGAAATTTAAGGATCAGTGTTTATTGGTCATTGACAGATGTTTGTGTCTTGATGAGGAGAAAGTTCTCTTCCATCCTCACTGTATGAAAAGGCTCATTTAATTTCTGGAAGTTACTGGGAAAATCCTCAGTGTGACAGTAGGGTAAAAAACATGTCATTGCAGATGCAGTCTCAAAAAGATTCACTTGGCACAAATACTATCTCTGAAAATGTGTGTAGGTCCAGAAAACCAATATAAGTCAGATGGCAGGCTTCACAGAATGAAGAACGGAATTTAATTAAAATCCATCTCATCTGCATTCACACTGATAGGCACCTCTGAACTAAAAAAAAAAAAAAAAAAATAAAGAAAAGAAAGAGAGAATCTGATTTCACCATAATATTGGAGAACATTTGCTGAAGTGTGGTGTGTAGTATTTTCCAAAAGAATTGTACTTGTTATCAGCATGAAATCCTTTCTGTACTTTGGGCAAATATCTCAACTGCAGATGGCTTTGTGTCAGAAGCAATCTTTTGATTTGTGGAGCTAGTTGAGAGCATCTATGATGTTACCCTCTCTATTATACACAAACTTAATTTCAATAACATGCTTATAAAACATTTTTTAGCAAAACAATAATTCCTGTATATTTCATATATTTTATGATTGATGCTTATCTTTTATCCAAGAATAATTAAATTTCATCACTGGAGCTGACTAACATTTTGACTAACAAATATTGCCAGATGGTAAATAATATGTCTGAAAAGGACAAAGTCAAAAACAAGGATTCCCAGTCCTGCAAAGATAGGCAAATTTAAAAGAAAGGATCCTTTTAATATCTATGACTACATGTATTCATAAAAATTTCGGTTTGGTGCATTTTTTTTCATATTTTCAGAGGCTATCATAGTCACTGTGTTGATTATGAGTGCTCCTGGACTCACCTTCAAACTGTTCTGAGAATTCAATTAAATTGTTAAAAAAATAAGAAGAAGAAGAACATTGAATTGAACAGTATATATATGACGAAGGATTAGTTAGCTTGTATGAGAATATATACAGAGAAATTCCATTCAATGAGAGATATTAAAAGACTGTTTCAGAAGGAGATTATTAGTTAGAAAACCAAAAAACATCAACAGGCATTTAAAATTAAATGCAAGAAGACTGCTTGCCAACAAAAAAAACCAAACCAAACAAAATTAATTATAAAAAAAAAGGAAATTTGCAACAGTAAAAGGATATTCCTGCCCAGTTAGATTGCCTAATGCATTTTCAATATCTTTATTATATCTTTTAAGGCTATAATAATAAATTAGAGTTAGTAGCATTCGTTTCATGTTAGGATTATTGATCATGCAGAGTTTAGTGATATTGAACATAATTGAGTATGATCAAAGAAGAATTGTAGTGGTCAACAATTTTTAAAAATTATTTTTAAAAAACATTTCAAGATTCCCTGTGGCGTACCAATTCAAAGTAAATAGCACAAAAAAGAAGTAAACACTGAAACTTTTAATAAAATACATACTTCCGAGAACCCTATATCCACTGAATGAAACAAAAAAAAGAAATATAAGGGAATAATAGCAAGCTAGACTATTCCTGGCTTAATAGAATTCTAATAAACATTTTTTAACCTTCTCCATAATTTTGGACAGAAAATTATCTATTCCTCTTAAGGTTTTCTTGTGTCTCAATCATTAATATAATTTTTATTTTAATTCTTCAGTATTGATTTCTTATTTTTCTACTGTTTCTATTATTACTAGAAATAAATTACATTTTCATTTATAGAACTGATAGTGATTGCTATTCTTTCCTCTTTTAAGTAAATACATAGGGGATTTTGTATGAATGTGAATGTTTAGTCACTAAAACTGCTGCTAAGTGGAGTGGTAGATTTGTCATCTCATCAAAAAAAATTTTATGACATAAAATATTAAAAGCGTAGTCCAGCTTGGCGAGGTAAAAATTAAAAGCCTGCAATTACAAGAGGTCATATCATCATGACATTATGCTTCTTCTTTGCCATAAATTTGATGAAAAATTATAAAAGATGGTGTTGTTCCGCACCATTATTTAGATTCAATTCTTACATTTCCATGCTTGTAACTCACATGAAGTACCATCATTAAAGTTTAAATTTGGAGAAAAACTGCAGTAAGTCAAGCTCTCTTTCCCCATTTTTTAATAAATATTTAAGCAATAAAAGTAATTTAGCAAATTAACACTTACAAAAAGAAGACCTTGGAAGTAGTTAAGAAAGAAGATAAAACCTCTATCTACACTCATGCACAGAATTATACATATTAAACACACAACACTAGTGTGATAGAATCCCGAGATGATGAGGGGCTGGAGATCATCTAGTCCAACTTCCCTTCCAAAGCACGGTCACCTAGAGCAGGTGACACGGAAACATGTCCAGGTGGATTTTCCCTGTCTCCAGGGAGGGAGACTCCACCATCAGCCTGGGCAGCCTGTTCCAGTGCTCTGCCACCCTCAGTGTGAAGAAGTTCCTCCTCATGCTGAGGTGTAAATTCTTGTTTTTATGGCCATTTGCTCTTTGTCATGTTTCTGGGTATGACTGAAGAGTCTGGCACCATCCTCTAGGCACCTGCCTTAGGGGTTTTAATGTATTGATCAAACACTTCTCAGTCTTCTCCAGACTAAAAAGACCCAGCTCCCACAGTGTGTCCTCATACAAGAGATGCTCCAGACCCCAAATCATCTCTGTGAACCCTTCTGAACCCTCTCCAGGAGCTCCTTGTCTTTCTTGTGCTGCGGAGCCCAGCTGGACACAGCATTCCAGATGTGGCCTCACTGGAGCCCTTTAGAGGGGCAGGATCACCTCCCTTGACCTGCCCACCACACTCTTGCTGATGCACTCCAGGATACCAGGATTGTTTCAAATGAGAAATCTTAATATGGAAGCTATAAAAAATGTACAGCTGTGCCAATGGAGTTTTCCCAGGCTCATACAACCATAAGAAAATGTATATTTTCCTGTGGCTGCCTCCTCAGGGATGGAGAAATCCTACAGTAACACAGAGCTCATTAGGACAGTTTCTATGCTCTCCCTCATCCAGAGAGGGCTGACAGGAGTGTCCAAGTTTGCCAGCGGGTGGAACAATTTCTAGAAAATCTGAAAATTTCTAGAAAATCAAAATTTGGTTTAACATAAACCAAATAAATTTAGAAACAACTTCAGACATCACTAGAAACTAGCTTCCAACAACCTCCTGATCCTCTATTTATTCTAACAGCTTTCCAGTCAGACTGAGAAAGGGACCCCTGACCTGTGAAACATTTCTAGATTTTTATCAAACTTCCTAATGCAGAGTGCCAGTGGTCAACTTGTGTTGAAAGATTACTGAAAGGAGGGACTTGAAAACCAGTTTCCTAAAAGAAAAATAATGTAAATTTTTATGAAGAAACAGGTATTTCAACTCCATAGTACAGTAACTAGCAAATTATTAAAGATGAATATGGGATATTTAGCATCATAAAACTAGCTATAAAAATGATTAATAGAATATTCCCAAAATACTCTCACAAATAAATCACATAGACAATATTGAAATAATGATTAAATTCCTGCTTGACTCAAAATATCACTAAGATTAAGTATCATGTTTGAAATAATTAACTTATAAATTTAACCTGAAAAATGGTTCTTCTTATCTTTTATTTTATTTCTCGTGGACTGCATACACAAGACTAGATAACTTTTTTTTTAAATTGAGCCTTTGTAAAAATATTTAGACATAAACATGAGATGATCTTCCTGAAATTCATGAAAATAAGCATGAAGCCATTAATAAGATCTGTGAGTTTTAAAATCCTCCAGTCATGAGGACAACATGGTCTTGAAGACGCAACATTTTAACATTGCATCTTCAAAAAGATGTTGTAACATGGCATCTTCAATTAGAAGACTCAGCAACTCAGAATCAACATTCTGTGTTGTGGGCAGAGTTAAGAGTGAAAAAGAGACAGCAAACACATCCCAGGTGACTTCCTTTGTCACCAGTCTCAGTTACAGTAATTTGAAGATATAAATGATAGGTCAAGTTTACACAGTACAAAGTGTTTTAAGGTCATTAAAGAGCCAGTAGAATCAGTGCCAGCATATTTGGGTTCAATTCCACATTAGTATTGTTAGTTGATTTCCAAATTGTGGGATTATCATCTCTGAGCAATGCCACCCTAAAATATGTAGGCATATTTTAGTATTTTGTAGTTACTACAAACTAATCTGGATATTTATTCATGTTTTTGCATGATGTATATATTGCATATTATTTAACATTTCCTTTCATGCTTCTGTGTGATTGCATTTCTAACGTAACTGCTTTAATAAATATATTTTGAACAGTAAACCAACATTCTTCATTTAAAGAAATAACTGAAGACACTAAAATTTATAAAATATAATGCTTGTAGTTTTAAATTTAGACAATTGCTAAAATTAACTCTGTCATTAAAAAACCATTTGGTTCGAATTAATGATGGACAACAGTATTACTTGGATTATAATAAATAACTCTGAAAAATAGTACAGTTTTATTAAACTTAATCACCTGTGCTTATTATTTATCAGTTATACTTGGTGGAATATATATAATAGTAATTGGTGAGGCTTGATGAGCTTGTGTTTTGCTATCTGTTCATGTTCAGAGAAATCAAGATCAACCTTCAACCTCCAAATATCTCATCTGCTTTCATTTCGATTATGTATCCTGCCTCAAATTTTAATTCACTCTATATGCATATTTGTCTGAAAGGTGAGTTTCAGTTGACTTCTAAGCCTGGATGAGAAGAAATAAAAATTTTAAGCACATAAATAGAAACAAATATGTTATAATTATAACAGATTCCTCTGAGAAGCTTTTCCTAATATACTGTTCCAGATGGCAGGTTCCTAATAAGCTTAAAAGCTTCATGGATAAAATCCTGGACATCAGAACTGATAAATAAATTGCTTTAAAACAAACAAGAAGAAAAAATTTAAAGTTGCATAGGTCAGTCAGTGCTCTGAACCCTGAGATTTTAATCCCTCTAAAGCATACAGATAAGAGGACCATCTGTGAGCTAATTCAATTTAGAGATGGCTGTGCACAACTAATTCCTTGCTAGAGGCAGAAAAATGAACCAACTTGCTTAGAGCAAATAAAATTTATTCTGTAAAACAAAACATACACCCCCCTCCCCACCCTGTATGTTAGTGTTTGAAGAGAGGAAGGAATGCAGAAAATAAGTAAAATGATCACTTTCTTATTTAAAAATTAACAAATCAGTTTCATAGACAAAAGCAAGGTAATAAAGATTTTACGTCAATAATAATTAAAAGAACAGATACTTAAAGAAAGAGGCAATACATTTACACTTCAAAATTTTCACCAATAAATATACCAAAAACTAACTGCAAAAAGAGCAAAGGGTCAGAGAGAAAGTGTGGGAGGAGGTTTTCCCACCAAGTAGCCATGGATCTTTCTTCTGTAATACTTTGTCACTGTCTGCCATATGTTTGAAGACAATCGGTAAAAATGCATCTAGCTAATTTATCATAAGGACAATGTTTATTAAAGCTAAACCAAAACAAACCAAAACCCTCTGAAGGTCATTAACAAACATGAATTGCAACTGGGCTGTCAATCTGAGCAGTTGCAGCAGAAGTTCATCTTGAGCAACTCCAAAGCCATTGCTATTTCATATACGGATGGTGTAGGTGACAGAGTAAGGAATACACTTTGAAAGTCTTTTGAGGACATTAAGATGAAAAGAAGTGAAAGCAGTGGGGTGAACAAGAGCAAAATTTGAAATTTTATTGATGAAGCTGGCATATCCCAAAAACCAGCTGAAACTAAAGTAATTGCAGATTTCTACAGTGAATAGTGAGCCATCTTTCCATATATCATTACAAAAACAAACTTCTGGTGGATGTCTGCATGGAAAACAATGTGAAAAAAAGACAGTTTACACAAATGGTGTTTTGGAGGGATTAGAAACCCCATACCTTTTCGATATGAGATTTGTCCATCTCATCCGATAACACGTTTCTGACATTCACCTCAAATAAGAATTGTCTTTTTAAACATCTATTCTCTCTGAATATATCTATTCCACAAATTTCCCTAGAAAGCCCACTAAAACACCAGCAAAACATGGAGGAAAACTGGTACCGTGTTTGTTGAATAAATGAAGCAGGTTGCATTAGATCCATACTTGGAAACCCCTCAGTCTCCAAAACCACAGTCTAAGAAATCTCTAGTTTGTCATTCTTAAATCATATTTCAGTCTATTAGCACTTTATAATTAAGACTTAAAGACTTTAATTTGTATTTACTATCTTTCATGAGATTATGATTGTTTCCTTAATTATATGGTGCTTAAAAACCACATCCCCATTTATTTTATAATCAAGATTAACATGCATATCCATAAATGATGACTACAGCAATTTCACAGATTTAATGAAGGTAGATAGAGGATTAGAAGTGTTTAAACCTTAAAGAAAATGGCATATTAATTCCAAACATTTATCTATTTGTAAATTTGTCTGTCCTTATGCACAACAAATAACATTTTTAAATTGTAATTAGCCAAGCTTGGACTAAAAACAAATAA
The DNA here is from genome assembly GCA_013398595.1 of Tychaedon coryphoeus. NCBI lineage: Eukaryota > Metazoa > Chordata > Aves > Passeriformes > Muscicapidae > Tychaedon > Tychaedon coryphoeus. Next base: position 3,232,735 of record WBND01000007.1, on the reverse strand, counting down.
ACAAACAAAGTGCTGTGAAAACCAGCCTACCTGCTAAAATAAAATGAATGGATAAGGAATGAGCACTTAAGAATAAAAAAATAATATTTACCTTTAAATTTTGTACAATAACAATTCAGATTATTCTTATCAATTGCCACAGATATTTTCCTTGAAAAAAAAATTAAAATAACTAATAAAAAAGCATTTTTAACAGTTAACATTACTCATAAATAATCTTGAACGGTCCAGAATTCTGTAAAAGCATAAATTTGGTTTCTGCAGTTTTATCATACTTTGAGATTTTAAAAAGCTTTTCAAAAAATCTTAAAATATTGAAGAATATGCAACATTTTTTCCTATATAGACTGAAGTAGGTAATTCTCTTATCATGTGCAAAAATTGGGAGGTTTAAGAAGAGAAAAGGTACTTTCATTAAATTTGTAGATATCTTTGATGCCAAACTTGCATGTAAAATTCAAACTCAAGGACTAGATGAGTCTCATTAGCTTTTACTTGAAATAAAAATAGTTTTTAAAAAAATCACAATAGCTTTTAATGTAAATAAACTTTTCCATTTCTTCTCTGCTTCAGCGCTCCAGGTATGAGATGCATGGCATCCTTAACCTCACCAGTTGCCCAACTGATGTGCAATGCTACCAAATGAAGTTCCAAGGTTATTTCCGGACAATCTGAAATGTTTGTCATAAGGAATTGGGTGGCTGTATCATGAAATAAAAGGAAAATGCTGGGAAAACAGGGTAAAAAAAGTGAATTGAGACACAAAACACAAGGAGAAAATGCATAGATCAAAGGGCTCCCCTTGGTTTCTCTTAACATCACAAGAAAAAGGATGAAGTTTTGGAATTCACCTGTAGCTGTAGGAGAAGTATAGTATTTAGACCACAGGCTGTTTGAAATATTTTCTACCTCTTCATATTCTTTGTTATACCAAAACTTTAAACATAAAAAAGTTGCATAAAAGTCAAATTGCTAATGTTCAATCTCTGACTCAAATGAAAAACAGTAAAAATTCTCTTTCATTTGAGTAAGGCCAGAAATTCTTCCTATGTAATTTTTTTCACTGAGGAAGCACAGAAATAGAATAAAAACCGTTTCAGACAAAGGCTGATGTTAAACTTAAGCATGGTGTTGAGACTGAGTATGTTGGAAAACAAAATGATTTATTTTTTTTTACCATCACCATAAAAACCACATTTGATACCACCGTTACCACATTTGATTTTTGAAGGTTACAGAGCTTTCTTGTATCTCAGTTGAGTCAAAACTGAGATGTGAAGACAGAAGGGAAAAATATAAAACAAATACTTAAACATTTTCATTCGGCAACCCCTAGTGCAGGTTTCATGGTATTTTTCATAAAATATGTGAATGATCTCAGAGGCTGTGAAGTTTTCTACTTATTTGCCTATTCATGACCTCCTTTAAACAAAATGTGCAAGCCACTAACTGTTTGTACTCACTGAATTCACAGTGTAGAGAAGCAGACTTTGCATGGAATAGCTGACATCCACCACAAAATTTACCTCCCTGGAACATGCAGCAAAATGCATTACAGCAAACTGTGCTTCACAATGCCTATCCTTACACACAGCACAGCAAAAGAAATAGAAAGGCTAAGGCTTTAAACAGAAAAAAATTTAAAACATTATTATAATTGAGTGGTTTTCATTCACTGGTATGTACTGCTAGAAGAGAAATAGATTGGGGTGCTTTTCAAGCCTAACCCTGTAAAAGTAAGTAAATAATAATTTTGTTTGAAGTTTATCACTAGAGCAAAGCAGCACAGCCCTATGGACAACAGTGGAAACCACTGTGAAGCACAAAAATTTCAGTCCATCTACCACTTCTGATTAACCTTCATCAGGATGAAATTCAAATGTTGTAGAGCTTACCACTTTTCATACCAATTATCAAAATAGAAAACAAGTTTAAATTGCAAGGATTGTGCAACTTGGGGGGTAGAAGAGGAAAGTACTGGAGTAATATTTCAGAGAGCTTGCAATCTACTTGATTACTATTTACACAGTTTGCCTTTTTGGTATCTGAACCAGTGATTTTTCTTTTTATCAAGAACATTTAATTTTTTCTTGAAGAAAATTAACAAAAACAAAAACAAAAACAAAACAAAAACAAACAAAAAACCCCAAAAAAACCAAAAAACAAACAAAACAACAAAAAAAAGAGAAAAATTCAAATCAAGTTCCAATTCAGACTATAGCTCTATAAAACGATTACTTTCACTAGACATTGCAGAATGTTGTTCAGATTGAAAGTCCTCAAAATATTTCTCCAGTAGTGAAAACAATTAAAGTCATCTGGGCTGCAGAAATGGCAGGAAGCATCCAACCAGCTTTAAACAATATGAAGGACTTACTGTTCAGGCAGGCAATTTTCTCTGCATGAATATAATGTGATTACAATGGGAGCTGCTGTAGGCTAATGAGCTCCTACTCACTGTTTTTATGGCATGGAACTAAGGGAAGTGTTCAGCATTTCCCCCTGCACTTTGAAGCAGATGGTGCTGGGGTGAGACAGTGCCCTTCCGCGATACTCTGCATAATCCATGCACTGCAGCAGCACAAACAGCTCAGAGGTCTCTTCTGTATGTTGATGACATTTAAGATAGACTAACAGAAACTCCAACAAGGCAAATTGGTTTTGCTGAAGGCATTTAATTAATGAGATTTAAAATACCTATTATCAGACCCAACAGAGATTTATAGCAGCCATAGTTTTCTTCTGTAAACAAAATCTTTGTGTTTGTTTTGTTGTTGTTGGGAGGCTTTTCTCATAAAGGTCATCAGCAAAAATCAAACATGGTTGGTTGAAGATAGTCCTTTTATGTAAGAAGACTATCTTTAGCAAATTCTTATTAAAGAAACAAAAACCAGAATATTTTGTTAAAGAAAGAAATATTTATGGATTTTCAATGTCATTGTATTGAATTTGACAGGGATAGTCTCTTCTTTCACACTTTCTTTTCAATATACCATCCATTGTTTACAGAGGCAGGCATTGAGTGTGGAAGTCAGGACTAAATACCCTTAAATACTGTAGCATAGTATTATCATAACTTTTAAATTCAGAAATTTAGCTGAGTTTGACTATGGAATTCAAGATATTTTGTTTTAGCAATATACTGCTCAAACCACATCTAAAAAATCTAAGTCTTTATGAGATATCCAGGCAAGTGTTTTGTGATACCAAACCAAGACTGGGGAAATCAATAAGCAAAAATGATTTTGCAGAGATCCATAGGACAACAGTATTCCTCGCTCACTCCTGAACTACTCCTTGGAAAAGTATGCCCCAATGCCTCATTACTATTCAAGGCCAAGCTCTGAAAAAATAATTCATTTTCTCAAGCGATTGAGAAGTAAACATAAGGTTCAAAAAAACCCTTTGAACTTGGTTGCAGGAGCTGGCTGACAAATCAAATAAAACACAGGGTCACATGAATGATATTGCTGTGCTGAAATCAGTGGAATCCTTCAATCTTAGGTGGGTGCATAGACTGGCACAAGGTAGGCAGGCCACATTCACTCGGGTGGAATTTGTCCTCTTGAACTGTTCAGAGGAAGACTTAACTGTTTCTTAAGCCTGGCCACTGTTACATTTGAGCTCAGGGAGCGCAAAATCCAGATTACCACTGCAAAGTCCAAATACAGAACAGTGTGATGCTTTTTGCCAAATGGAAAAGATTTTCTTGCATGCTTTGTTTTCTTGTGACTACTCTTCATTCTTGAATGAGATTTCCTTTGCCAGTTCCAGCAAAATAAAAGCCAACTTTGCTATATTTCCTCTTTGCAGAACTGAAGATCCATGTCTGCCTCTAGTTCAGTGAGAGTCTTATTTAATATTGAAGAACTATATTTTCTTCCATATCTCAAACCCACATTCAAGCTCACTAGAGACACATTTATTTTGTCTGTGTGGAGCTCTTACTCAGTTTTTATTACAAATGCTGTGGGTGATCATCAAACACCATTTGAAGCTGTGTATGGAGAAATTACACAGGAGCAGAGCAGGTGTTCAGACTGCCCCAGCAACCACAGAAAGCAAACCACCTCCTTATCTGTCAGACTTATCAAGAACTGCTGCTATCCCAAGATGCATTATAGTAGAAAAATGGAAGGAAGATCAGTGCATCTTACAGATAGTGATTTTAGCCTAGATTATATAGGTTTTAAAGAGAGATCCATTCATTCTTTAAAAAATTAGACTTTTATGGCTTAATTAAAAGTATTACATGCAGCTTGTTGCTAGGGAAATGCATATACAAACAAGACCTCCACACCTTAGTTTATTCTCATTTAGACAATTGTAGATACCTTTCTCACTTAAAGAGCACTGCAACTAATGTAATTACTCTTTCGATATTGAAGCAAGAATCAGCTAAATCTACATTCTAGGAATTAGCAAACCTTGTCATTGACATAATACACAGACTAGGTAACTGTGACTTTGATCAATGAGAACAAGAGATTCTACCCTGTCCTCAAAGAAGGAAAATGAGAAATATTTGCCTACCCTAAAAATTAAATGCTCACATGAGTTCTGCAGTTAGGTCCAGGCCTCAAAGTAAGGCTCAAACTTAGTAAATGAGAACATTTTTCCCCTATTTTTACCACTAAGTCTAAGTTTTCATCTATAAGTAATATTAACACCAGTTTCAGTAATTTGAAGTTTGCTCATAATCTAAAAAGAACTTGGAGATATAATACAAAATTTGCTTTCAAAATTAGAGTTTTATTACATTGAAGAGACAAGGTGGAACAGTATAATGATTACCACTTTTAGGACTAAGAGCACTGTAATCTCAAAGAACATTTTGACAATGCATAGATCCACACAATACAACTGTATGTTCACACTTTCAGCTTGCAAGTATTAACTCACAGTTGCCACTTCATTTTCCATTGACATTCTTTTATGGGTCCATGTCAATACTTCTAGCCTGTCTTAATCAGTTTTCTCTCCATTCCATCATTCTAACATCATAAAGAGTCCATCTTGAACTCATAGGAACAGTGAAAAAGCTTATTAAAAAATGTACTGATGCATCATCTTCTTGTTCTTCAAAATTTTAAAAAGATAGAAATATTATAAAGATGGCTTCTTATTATCATTGGTGTGATTTTATTGCAATTTTTCCAGAAGAAATTTCAATAATTTATCAAAATTTACAATATTTATATAAAGGAACAATCCAGTGCAGTCTGTAAACATTTACAGAGCTGTAGGATTCTCTGTATCTTTCATACTGAATTAGTTTTGGTTGTCAGCAGAGAGCTCTGTGTGGTAGGAATCACAACCTGGTCATAATGATTTCTACACAGTAATACAGATTTCTATACAGAAAAACTCCCAGCTGTTTTGACTGAAGCAGGGATTGACATGCTATTAATCTAAACAACTGATAAGGATGCAGTCATTTATTGAGCTAGTTCAATTCTCCTGTGATTGTCTGGAGAACTGTGTTAAACCTAGGAAATAAGGTACTATATTTTAAATTTTCCAGAATGGCAGCCCTGGAGCACAAGCAAGTCTTCATACAAGTGCCTCCAGGGGTTCATTCATGTTAAAAGAATTGTTAGGCATGAGAGATGATGCTCCTCTTCACCATCAGGCAGGACTGTTGCTTAGATACAAAGACTGTCCTTTTATTTGTATTCTTCAGAGGAGAGGCAGCACAGCCCTTAGCTTCACTCCTATGCTAATGCAGCTCTACAATTGCCCTGTATGGCACAATCTGTTCCTTAAAAAGAAAAAAGAAGGATTCATGAAAACCTTGGGATGCATCTTCCTAATTGTTCCTATTAATTATCGTCATATAAGAGCCTAAAAATTTGAGAATACAGAAATGTTGTGTGAAGAGATTATTATATTCAATAGCTTTTAATGTAAATTGAGACAAAGAAATTATTTGGATGGACTTTTAAACACATTTCCCTCTTAAAAACAAATTCTTTATTTTCTAGTAAACAGCTGAATAGCCAAAGTAACTACTTCTGCTCTGAGATTTCAAATTACATTACTTCCGGGAAAAAAAAATAAATTGTCTAAATATCCTGCCATCCTGCTTTAAGCTATACATTACCAGAAAGAAATTTAAATTATTTGTGCAAAAATAAGAGATACTTTAATGAGAAAAAAAATCCACTTTGTTTTATTCTTAGAAGAATATACTAAAAAATTAACTGAATAGTAAATACATACTCATTATATTGCTTTCTTTATGTCAGATGTGTCTTTTCATTCTTCTGTTTTAAAGATGCATAAAAAAATACCTATATATAATAATTATTATATACAATCTATTAACAAAAATTTTCCAAAATTTGGAAAAAGTAACAAATATTGTACTGTTATTCAGCCTTAGTCTTACATTTATTTCCCAATAAACATCCATTTCATTGGTGATATGTCTGTGTGCTTTATTTGGAATTTAGAAGGTTTTACAAACCATTTTTTTTTGTTACAATTTGCAGTGTAATTCTTACCTGTTGTGGACTATCACAAAAATCATTAAACACCACAAAAAAATCTGTTTCTTCATGAGAAACATTTATGGATTAGAAATCAAATCTGCTCTAAGATATATATATATATATATATATATATATACACACACAGATGTAATGCTTACATAAAACACATCTGTAAGACCTTTGGGCCATGATGTTTAAATTATCCTTTACCATACGAAAAACTCAGATGAACTTGCCAGAGTGTTATTTTTAGTTTCTGCTCAGTATCACAAACAAAATTACTAATTTCTACAAATGTACAGATATACACTGCTTTTCTGCCAGCTTAACCAGAAAACAGGATTGAAGCCATCATAGGATACAAAATTCATTGTCTATAAGGTGTAATTGTTTCCATGGCAGTAAAACCCAACAAACATAATCTTCACTCACGAAGATTAGACATTCAAAATCTTATTTATTTTTTCTGAAATGTTTTCTTGTCAAATTGTGATGTCATATTTATGACGTTTCTTTGAAATCTAGGAAAAATTCCCTGCAGAGACATTCTTGGTGATGTCAAATTTCTTTATATTTCTGATATATTAATTTCTGAAATTTTCTCCTCTCAAAGTTAATTTATACCACTCTTTGCAGCATCAATAGTTACCAAGACCCTAAACCACAGCTTTACCTATTCTTGTGTCACTAATTTTTGTAGTGTCAACTAAGGAGCCATCAAACTGGTGTAAATTTAATATTTGCCAGAATAGCAGGAGCTGATGAAACTGAAGGAAACCAGGATCACTCTAAAAAAGCAAGTGCTTTTAAAAAGGAACATTATAAAGAAAGGAAGTTGCTTTAAAAAAGAAATCCTAGGGTATTCTCTTGAGGTTCCCGACACAACAGACTGTTGCTGAGCAAACTCCACTGTTCTATCTTTTCATGGATCATGCTTATCCTTGGTGTTGCAAAAAGACTGTATGTGTTCACTATTGTCAAACTGACATTTAATTATCTGCATTACACTTAACAGAGAAAGTATTGTCAGTTTGCTTATAAAATGAAGAGCTACAATATCATAGCATACTTATTTTAGGCATGGCTGAAGAGTAATCTGACATGGGTTCTGTGTTTTTTAAACAGTCTCATTCAATAGGAGAAATTTAGATCAAATTCCAGGAAGTCGCATATTCAAGTTCACCTTCTCACCATCTGGATTGTTATCTCAGCAAGTGCTACCTGCAATTTTATTCTTAGAGTTATGTCATATTGTATCTTGAGGAAAATTATGAAGACCAAATATATCTCTCTTTCCAATGTCAATCATTTTATGAATGAAAAATGAATAATCTTTTTTCAACATTCTCACTGACATCCAATTTGACTCCTTCTACAGAATTATGTTATTCATTATTCTGTCTGAGTAATTTTCTAGAAAGGGACTACAAGAAGTCCAGAATAATTTCCATCAGAAAGATAAGTAAATATATTCCACTCCTGCAGTCTTTGAAAGGTAAGAAATAATATAGGTAAGATTTCATTAAGGCAGTGGTTGCAACTGCAGTGAAGAGGATTTATTTGTAGGCTGTTACTTCTTGCACTCTGTGCATAAGTCATCGTATGTATTACAACTGGTAGACAGACACTTTGCATTCAGGTTTACAAATTCAAGAAATGACTCACAGAAAAGATATTTACTTGGGATTGATTTACAAACTGTGAAAAAACAGTTTGACTCTACAGTGTAGTAGACACTGAGGCTATGGAAGAGAGATGTGTCTATCATAAAGAATGAAGAGCACATTGCAAAGTGCCTCTAGAGGGAGAAGCACTGCTCTATTCTCTGTGCTGTGGCACTGAGCTCATTACCATCAACTCTTGCCCAGAGAAGCTACTTGAAAAATTCTAAAATTCTAAAACTAATTTTCTCTTACAGTGTAAAACTGCTAGACTGTTTAAGCAGCCAGTGTTAGCAAATTGTAATTTTCATCTGAGTGGAGGGCTAATACTGATCTCTCCTGCTTATGGCACAGGCATGTCACAGGTCTTAAGAATTCTGCTAAGTCTTTGCTCTGCTTAATGAAGAGTTGTTTTGTTTGATTTAGAGTTGCATTGCCTCAAGATAGGGACTTCTGGCAAGAGGATTTCAATCAAAACAATTGCCTAATAATCAGATCGTTAATTTTGTTTTTATGTAATGACATTCGTAAAAAGTGAAAAAAACATGATCACTTGCTCTAATGAAAATGAATCCTATTTCTTAATTGTCTGTCTTTAGCTTAATTACCATACTAAATCTATCTGTCTCGAACTAATATATATATCCACACAGAAATGTTCTTGATCTTACAAAAACAAGTTTGCTTTCAGTCCTATGAAATTCTGCTAGTGATTTATAATAAAGTATTAATGAAAAGGTTTCTAATCCAATGTTGCACTCCAATCCAAGCAATAAAAAAGCCATTAAATTTGTTTTCAGACATTTTGGAAAGTAAACAGGCAGAAAAAAAGAAAAGAAGCAGTAAAGAACTAATTAGTATAAAAAACATCTCCTCTGTATGATTCCCCACAGCAAACAAGCATTTTATCAGCAACAGGTCTTAGTCAAACTGTATCAACTGGAAGAAATCCATCAGAAAAAGATGCAGCACAAAAGATACACCAAATATGTGTGCTGCAGCCCAACAGACTGATGCTTCAGACTTCCCCTTACATCTAATGCTCAGATAAAATTTCACAGAACTTTCAGCCAAAGGTATTTACTGTGTGGAAGTGTTGCCTCATATAAAACACAAAACTTGTCCAAACAACATTAAGAATGACATTATAAAACCAAATAAATCTTTAATGAAAGCTTTCAGGTGCACAAAATATCCCTATATGCACATGTGTTTCAGTATTTCTACGATTTTTATAGGGTTAATTGGTGAATCTAGCTGATGCATCCAATAGGAGATTAGTTACCCATGCAACCTATCCCTAAGTCAGACCCTTGAAGCTGGTGCAGGGGCTTCTTTGCCTTATTTTCTTGTTATGTCTCTTAAGTCCTGGTAGAGAAAAAAATGTCCTTGTCAGGAATTGTCTTCTTAAGAACAAGACTAAACAGAATTGCAGGAATATATTAGTAAGGAATTAGGTAAACTATGAAAAAGGATAGGAAATGTACTGGAAGCTATATTGCTATATATTATGAATCCACAAAGCTACAAATATGAAAAAGGTTAAAAATCTTTCGGCATCAACAGTCCATGTTATTCTGGCTATGGTAATTTGGATATACATATATCTTTCTTCCCAACACCTAAGACTCTTTTCAGACTTAAATACAAACCATGGGATCTGAAAATATGCTGGTTTTCTGTATATTTTACTATATCAGCCAATCTTCTGAAAAACCCACATCAAAACCATGACAAAGAAATATCTGTTGATTATTCTTTTTGGCAATGAGTTACAGTATTCATTAATGTAGCCATGTCTCCGTTAACTAGAGCAGAGTGAGACATCAGAGAGGGGTTGGGAAGTAGGAACAGGACTAGAAATCACATAACCCTTGAAACAACCACAGACACATGAAAAGATGACGTGAAGAGCAGCCACCAGATTTTCTGCACCAAATTTTTTACGGTGTCTCCACAGCAACAAAACACATGATCCAAGTACTGCCACCAAACCTCATAACAAATGTTGAATTTGGCAATAAAACTGAACTTGCTTCCCAGTGTAGAATTGGCACCAGAAACACAAGGTCATAATTTCTATTTATGAAAATAATTGCACCCCAAGGTGGCATAACTCTTATAGTAAACAGTTAAAGTTATAGGGATTGCATGAAAAGAACTTGCATGGGTGTATTGGATTTTATAATAATCATCTATTTGCATTGTTTCATAAGATTTAAATGACAACTAAATGCTTCAGAACTCCAAATATTTACTAAAAATTAGGAAAAAAAAAAGAGAAACATTATTTCCTTACATTTTCACTTCACGTCTCATTGCTATCTAAACCATAAAGTTAAATTAAAACCCTGGATACATCACAGCAGCTGTAATTTTTAAGCCTCACATGAGGACTTTTACAAAAAGTCGTAGCTTTGATCTTGAATATAAAAGAATATGAATTCAATCTTGAGCAGTTTATTTGTACTGCATACTATCAGCAGTGAATGAGTTTTTTCTTGTATAAAACCCAATTTCTAATGCAGTAGGAATGAGATATTAGATTGCAGAAGTGGTTGAGTTCTGCTATACAGAGAAACTCCATTTGAGAGTGTATTTCTGATTTAATATTGAAATTTAATGCTTAGGGGTTTTTCAGATGAGAAAAACTAGCTTTATTTTATTTAAAAGAAAAGAATCTTTGCAGGCATAAAAATGAGCTATATTTTTTTTTTGATATCAGAGGTTTATTCAGAATCAATCTCCCAAAGAACTTCAGAGTGTTTATTACCCACAGAAATACTATGTGCTTAACTTTGATATACTAGTTCAACTACACTGAGTTCTAGTATCATAATCAACTATAAAAGTTCTGTGGTTCCTTAAGAAAATTTTAATCTTCAAGGAAAAATACAGAAATAGGATAGTATTAGATATCAAAGAGCACATAAAAAAAAAAATCTAGAAGGCATTACATATTAAAAAGAAAAGCCCACAATCTTCTAATTCAGAAAAAACCTCTTTTGTTATTCATCAAGGTCAATCACATCTCATACATAGACCAGAATTTGTGAAATTCTGTAACAAAGTAGCTAGGGTTTTTTTTATACTAAAGAACAAATTCAAGTCAGATATAGAAAAAAATCATTTTTTTGTAGTCTTAAAAATAATCTTTAATATATAATGTTAATGTGAATGGACAAATATACTGACAATTAACAAAATACTGTTGTATATAATACTTGTAATAATATATACATAATCATAAGTTATATTAATGCAATAATTGTTTTATTGACCTTTCTGGACTTAAATGCAGTTTAAAAGTCCTGAGATAAAACATAAGACTAAAAGGGAAAAATGGGTTTTTAATATTGTACTTGAAACAATATTTTCTTCCATATAATATAGGACTTATGTAAGCATGTAAATTGCTCTGAATTCTATTGTATTTCCATTTGGTGATTAATCAAGCCTGAGTCTATAATCCATGAACATCCTGTGATAATGAAAGAAACTCAGAAAATTTTCACTTCTAAAACCACAATGTTATGCTTTCTCACCACTCTGAAATGCAAATCAGTAACATTTCACAGCTTTTATTATGCTTACTAAATTTAAACAAATCCAGTAAAGGAATCTGAACCTGAAAAAGCACCTTCATTATTATTCTGAATAATTGGACTCATCATTTAACAGTGATGTACTATATTAGTCACTTTCATTACACAGGCGCCTTCAGATGGGACTGAAGTCCTATTATGCAAACATAGGATTTTCTCAGAGTTTACAAGCTACATAACACGAGGTGAAGAAAGAGAAATTGCACATGGCAATGTTAGAGCCCCAAATACTGTGTTGGTTCATGTTTATTCATTTCCTGAGGCTACTTCAAAAATGTAGTGGAATACTTAAGAGACAGAAGGCTAAAAATGGGCTAGGACAGATGTTAGGAGCTGCTTCTGAGGTAGGGTAACTGAGATTCTTGATAGTAGATCTCTTAGGGTTGATTAATGTGAAACAACATGGTGGTCTTTGTTTGAACTGGTGATATGTGTAGCAGGAGTTGCTTCCTTTTAGATAGTTTGGCAGAGTGGGAATTTTTGTCCTTGTGTGTTAACCAGGATGTGCTAACCAAGTTCCACCCCCACCAGACCAGGAATCAGCACCTTCCTTTTGCATATTCCTCCCTTCTGTGCTAATTTCAAGTTCCCACTCTGGTGATTTATCTTATGGCAAATTCTTTCCATGGCCTTGACAGTGTTTGAGAAGGCAATGGTGCTCTTTGACTCCTTCCAGCAGGATATATAGGAAATCAAAAGAGAAAAGTAATGCAACAGAAGGTCTTGCAGGTAGGCATGAAGCCGAGATCAACATTGAAAGCAGATTAAATATTAAAGAAAGAGTAAAAATAATTAGAAATATGAAGCTCTGGAGCACACATCAGCTTGTAAGCAAGGCTATAAAACTGCCTGGAGAGGTACAACCTGGGTCTATTGGAATCAATTCTACCATCTTACCATCAAAAACAGCTGAGTTCCCCAAAGGTTCCCCAAGATTGTTTAATTTACTTGCACAGTCCCTGAATGCCCATATATCCATGATTTATCAACTTTCATTCCATTCTCTTCAGGTTTCAGCCTGGCTACATGGCAGCAAGGGAGGAAGGCGTCACCTTTATCTTAATTTCCCTTTCCATTATGTGCTCTGGTGTTTCTGTATCCCTGGGCACAGGAGTATTGATACAACACCCCCCTAGATCTGCTCTATCTAATGCACCAGCTCACATCTATTCCCTCACACATGTGCTCCTGCTGATATCTGTGCAGCAGCAAATGAGGAAATGAGACAAGCTTGTTGTATTTAATATAGCTGGACAGTCTGGTGCATCGGCTGGCTGCCAGGTGCCCATCAAAACTGCTCTATCACTGCCCCTCTGCTACAGGATGGGGGGACAAAATAAGATTAAAGGGTTCTGAGTATACAATGAGTGTATATATCTCATTGCACCCAGTGAAAGACAGAGCCTTTATAATGCAAGTGTATATAAATTAATTTTATCTCTAAATGAAAGCATAAACACACAACACAGAGAAGTGAGAAACACAATTAAACAAAACTCTGTTGTTGGTAGCCAAATATTCCATATTTGCCCAAAGCCTAAATTTAAATATATTTAATTCATCATTTCAGTATTAGAAGTCTAGTGTGATGAGAGACATTGCAGTTCTTTCTACACCCTGAGACAAGAATTCACTGCCAGGATATTGAGATAGAGGACAGTCAGAAGACTACTTAATCATTTTTGTAGCTGAAACCAGCACATCTTCTCAGCAGGTATCTCACTAACACAGGAAGGGCTTCAGTCACTAACAGCTGAGAAAACTGTTCTTTAAATCATGTAGATATATGTACTTTTAATTCATATCTTTGATAGCAACTCATTGATCTCAGCTTGTATTGAATGTTAAAAGAAAGAAAAGAAAACGGTTTGGTTGGAAAATTTTCCTCAAGGAAAAAAAACACAAAACTGATTTGAGTGTATTTCAAATTAATAATTATATGTTTGACTGACAAAGTTCACAGTTTTTTTTCCCTGTTTTTTATACAATATTATGATCCCTTTGATTCCCTAAATAAATAAAGTAGTGAAGGACATAAATGCCTGAAAAAGCCTCAATTTCCAGCAGCTTATGAACTGCAGAAAATTTAATCATGGTTCTGTTGCCTTCCACAAGGCGAAAGTAGGAAAATAAGACTTTTTGAGTTCTAATATCTCATAGCTACTGGATATATGATAATAAAATTTCAAGCCACTATATTCATTAGCAGGTTGAAAGAAAATAAGTGTTGAATGGGCATATATTGAACGTCAATCAGTGGTGATCTAGAGATTACTTGACAGCATATGAGAGAACATAATCCATGTAAACAGAAGTGGAGGGAAAATGTAAAATTTTAGTAAAGCTTTCACCAATATTATAGCCACAAATTCTGAAGAAAACACATTCTATCCCAATAACAATTACAGAACCCTTACATGGAAACAAAATGTCACCCATAACGCTCTACCATAAACAGCGCAACTCTATACACCCTTATTTTTGTGTCCTTCTTGTAAGCGTAAAGAGATCGATAATTCATACTTTCAAATAAATCAAGAAAGTAAAGGATCAAGAATAATAATTAAAAAAATAATAATGCCCAATTGCATGACAGCAATACATAACCCTGCAGAAAGTTCTTATTTGAAAATAGAGTCAGCAGCAAGAATGAAGTTACTATCGAAAATACTTTGGCCTCAATATCAAAGATTTATTTGAATGAAGTTCCTGGCAAATGATCCAAGAGGGTAGTAACCAAAGACTTTATGCTGAGATGTAAATACAGCACCACAACATTGTAGCCTCAGAGAATTCAGTGATAAACAAAACAAGACTGCAATTTTTGGCAGCAGTAAACTAAGCAAGTCAGCCCAGAGAGCTAATTTGCTTTGAAGTAAAAAAAAAAAAGAAATATAAACTTAGAAATAAAACAGCAGAGATAGACTACAACTTCATAAAATGCAGTCAATAAACACAACTATCCAGAGAATATGAGTTTGTTCAATGAGAAAAGGCAGTCAAGCCAGTAAAATTACAGATGTATGGTAAATCCAAAGTGCAACCAGAAAACTAAGGGAAAAAATCAAGCTAAAATCAAATCAATCAAATCCCTCCAATTAAGATCCCCCTAAACAAGATCAAAGTCTTGAAGGAAGAAAGGGAGCATGCAGAAAAATATTGTAAACATAAAACAATTTAAAATTACCTTTCACATAAATGAAAAATGAAATAGTAGACACACAAGTCCAAATTTTTAATTTCAGAATAATTGTGAAATCCCCAATTTTTCCCTTTGAATTGTTAAAAATATTTATGTTATATTTTAAAATTCTTCATGAATTTTTACTTTTAATTAATGTGATGAGCACTTAGAATACCCTATAAATATGCAGAGCTTCTGTAGCACTATTTTACCAAGAAATTATACTGTTTTTAGAATAAAATCAAATTTTAGTATTTTTTATTACTGCTATTTTTGTTATATTAGTATCACATGTAAACCATAATTCATAGTTTGTAAACCAATATTTTACTGCACTATCTAAAATGGCATTTGAAATCATGACTATCTTGACTGTAAGAGAATTGGTTTTGGAAGTTGCTTTCAAATAAAGTATTAATTATTAAAAGAGTTCTGCATTTCTGCCTTATTTGAAACTGCTAAGAATAAGACAAGAATACATTTCTGAATTTCAGTTTTTATACTCTGATAAGCTAAAAAGGGAATGTCTGTTTCTTGTCTCTGTTACTGATCCAATCTCTCTATTATAGTCACCTAGCTTTAGTGACAAAAGAAAGAATTAGGGATGAAGAGGATTGGTCAAGAGCCAACATGACCATTTCTGGTAGAATAATAATTCCTATGTCTATAGGATAAATCAATAAACACAAGGAGTCAATTAGAGAATTTTTTTTATTTGCATATTATTTAGCTTAAACATTGATCATTGCAATATACAAACATACAAAATGAAGACACTCAATATCATAGTGCTAGAATAAAAAATGACAGTTCTTGGACAGTGACTTTGGAAAGAGAAAAAGAAAGGGATTGCTTTGGGTTCATGAAATATTTTGCACTTTAAATGAGCAATATATAGATTTTGAGCTCTGACTCTTCTTACACATTGTCTAATTTTAAACAGTAACTGCATTTTCAAAGGAATGGAAGAAATTATGACAAAGCATATGTAAAAAAACCCAGTTAGACACACATTGAGGAGTAGTCGAATGAATATAACAAGCAAAGAAAAGATATATCTTTTGAAGTTAGAAGAAATAGAAATATAAATTAGATGGGGCAACATCCTCAATATGTAATAGACTAAAATAAACCCCACCTGATTAATAAAATAGCTATGATACTGCTTTTCAAGCAAGAGTTAACATGGGGGCATGAACATCTGCCATGAAAAAGCATTTTACAGCTGACTAAAGTTTTCGAAAGGCAAGGTATTTTTAGACAGTAAAAAGAAAGACTGAAATTTCTCCTTAAACTTCAAAGCTCATACTACAATCAAAAAAAAGTATCTTAATCCTACATATTCTTATTATACAAGGCTAAGAATGCGTAGCCTTTTCTACAAGGATCTGGAGATTTTTTTAGATTGGCTCTCTTGAGCATCTAAATATAAAGAGTCACAAACTGATTTTCAGGAAGCTACTGCTAAATATATTTGCATTGATCCCTAAAATTATCCATTGCCAACACTCACTGTTCACATCCTAAGCTTTCAGGTATCTCAGAAGGTCTAGGCAACTTCTCTGATTTTGACTGGGATGGAGCTACTTTTCTTCACAGCAGCTAACGTGGAGCTGTGATTTAGGTCTGTGCAGGAAACAGAGTTGATAACCCAGGGATGTTTTAGTTATTACTGAGCACTTCTCACACAGAATCAAGGCCTTTTCTCCCTCACTCCACCCCACCAGAGTGGGAGCTGAGGTGCACAAGGACTTGTGAGGATGCACAGCCTGGGACTGTGTCCAACTGACAAAAGGATTATTCCATACCAAATAGCATGATGCTCAGCATACAGAGACAGGGGAAGGAGGAGGAAGAGTGGGAACATTTGGAGTCATGGTGTTTGTCTTCCCACGTCACCATAAAGGGTGATAGGACCCTGTTTTTCTGGAGATGGCAGAACATCTGTGTGTTCGTGGGAAGTGGTGAATGAATTCCTAGTTTTGCTTTGCTCATGTGAGTGGCTTTTGCTTTACCTGTTAAACTGTCTATGTCTCAGCCCATAGATTTTCTCACCTTTACTTTTCAAATTCTCTTCTACATCCCTCCAGAGGAAAGTGAGCAAGCAGCTGAGTAGTGCTGGGTTGCTGTCTGGGGTTAAACCGCAACATCCATCTTGTTCAGTGTCCAGAATGCTTGTTTTGAGGTTATGATAATTATAACCACAGATTTTGAGAAAACTAGACCTAAAAAACTACCATCTAAATTTACTGGTCTCCTCAAGGCCATGTCATATAAGTTTGTTTTAAGAACCTGAAAGAATTGATATTTCAGTTTTCCTAATCCATCTACTCTAGCCCTAGAAGCTTTTTTTCTCCACAATCAAGAAATTGTCCTTCATTCTCATTTAAAACTTGTGGTTTTATATTATAAAGACAACACAAAGCACAGTTTATTTATCTTCCTGAAGATTATTCTTTATTTATCTTCCTGAAGAATTTTTTGTGTATTTAAAAAAGTATTATCTGGTTGTTTTCTAAAATACGTCTTCTCTAGACATCCTCAGTTACATCAGTTTCTCTTCTTGAATAATACCTTCCAAATATTCTGTCATTCTTTTTTGGGTCACAGGGACTCTGATCCAGATTTTTGTTGGGAGTCAGTATTTTATATTGGTCACAATATTACAGGCAAGCATTGCCATTATGGATTCAAGAGTAAGGTAATTTCCACATGTGTGTAAAAAATTCACTTATTTATACAGCTCAGAAGAATGTTTGTCTCTTTAGCAACAGCAACAATATTGTTAAATACTACTGGGAAAAATAAAATTTATTAATTACTTTGCCCATTAGGTTATTTTCCAGAGGCTGCACCTAGATCAGCTGTCTCATCTTTCTACTTATATGTCAGGTTATCCCTACGTGCATGCAGGACCGCACATTTATTCTTCTAACCCAGCTAGTTGTGTAATGAGTTATCCAGTGTGTTTACTAGCAAGTATGGTTGCTGCACTTCCTCACTTGTATCAACAATTCAGGCAGTGTGTCTTATTGGTCCAGAAAACATAAAATGAATTAAAATAACAGAA
>WBND01000007.1:3178474-3214281 GCA_013398595.1 Tychaedon coryphoeus | reverse complement strand
AGACCAGACCCCCACAGAATCACAGTGGTTATATAAAACTGGTCTTCATTTTGACAGCAAATCAATCATTACTTCTCTCCTGGTACAGTTTTCCAGCTGCTTGTGAATTTATTTTGCAACACTCTTTTTGTAGACTATATTTCCCCTAACTGGAAATCAAGACAGAGTATAAAGAAGCTGAGTCAAAACACTCTGTATTTTCTGTCAGTCTTTAATCCATAAGCCCTTCTCCTTCTCATGGAAGGAAATTAGATTCATTTGTCACTGCCTGGTTTCTTCTCCTTCTATAACGTACCTGTGTATGCACTTGCACACGCACAGTTTTACCACCCTCCCTCCAGCGGGACCTGCTGTTACAGAACCTGGGGTCTTTTATTTTTGTTTAATTGTTTTTTTATTAACAGGAGCTAGGATTCTGTCTGCTATAAATCAACTACTCCAATTGCTGCTGTTATCATACATAACTGGTGGAGTTTTAGCACACTGCTGTTGATTCAGATCTGAGCATTCTCTAGAGCAAATCATGCACGACAACTCAAAGCAATACCTAAAAGTGAGCAGACATTTCAAATTGAACACTTAGTGCAGGGAAATAAATGTTTCTGTTAGCATTGACAGTATCTGCTGCAAAGGCGGGGAAAAAAGTCGTATTCACAGAATCACAGAAGGGTGAGATTGAGAGGGACCTCAGTCATGTGGTCCAACCTTCCTGCTCAAGCAGGGTCATCCTGGAGAACACTGAACATGATTGCGTTCATACAGCTCTTAAATATCTCCAGTGAGGGAGGCTCCCTCTCTGGAGAGTCTGTTCCAGTGCTGGGTCACCCACACAGCAAAGTTCTTCCTCGTATTCAGGTGGAACTTTCTGTGCACCTGTTTCTGCCCGTTACCTCTTGTCTTTCTAAATACTTACTATTCTGTCATATACTCTGGAAATTCCTTATAAAATTTTATAATACTTTAAATTGTCATAATACTTTTCTCACATTTATTGCAAGGACGCAGTGAAAGACAAACTGTTAATCAGCAATAATAGAGAATCAGGTAAATATTTATTTGTATATTGCGACTTGACTTCTTCCTTTCTGTCATATTCATCCTTTACAAAATATTATTCAGTGTCAAAAGCCACAGTAGATTACAATTGCTCTAGGGTCAACATTAATACTTTTATACCCAAACCTAAACAAAACCAATTAAAAAAAAAGTATTAATCCTTTCCTTTTATAAAAAAAATCAGTGAATAAAGAACTGTTTTCAAGAAGCTGGAACATCAGAATCCTCTTTTTCAGTTGCATGAAAAAAGGTGATAATGCACCTTTCACTTGCTATTCTTACCTCTGGTCAAGGAGTTGACCTGTGCTTGATAAGAAAGAAAGAGTGAAGATGCACAGACTGCAGTGAATGAAATTAGGTCTCGGTTCTCTTACTTATTCTAAGGAAAAGTGGATTTTCACTTCTTTGAGAATTGTCAAACAGCTCACTTATACTGTAGGGAGCCTCTCTTCTCCTTGACCCGTAAAAGAGACTATCACATGGTAAGATTACATTCAGTTAATATTTCTAAGATTCAAAGTTGTTCTCATTGGTTTACATTTAAAATTACTTAAAATGTGGACAAAAATTAAAACAAATGCACTATTTATTCCAGGAATAACTATTTACTTTTGCCTTGTTTACATCTTCCAAGATCAGATGCAGGCAGTAGAGTTTTTTTCCATTCCTCTAGCCAAATTCTCATAAATATTATCAAGACCCTACAGAGGCAAAATCCTTCTTAACTGTTATGATTCATTGGGCTACAAGTTACACATGGACTAAGTGAAGCCAAGGTCGATATCTCCCATGAGGTCCAATACATCTCAGTATTGATTGAAGCACTGAAATCAATGGAATTATAATTGGACAGAACTCTTAGGTAACTAGAAGCCCTGCTAAAAACTTTGAGGGCTTAAGAAATGTCAAAGCGAAATCCTTGGAATTCACATATCTAGAAAAAAATATTGCCACTGATTTTAACTCGACTGTAGATATTTTTGAAGCCTTGAACAACTCTGTAGTTGGCACTCAAATAGGCATTTTAGAAGATGGGCCGGGGTAAGGGTAAACAAAGAGCTCACTATAACAAAGGCACCTGTGATAACATTAATGTACTTTCCCTACAGGTTTCAGTACATACAAAATCCTTTTTCAACAATCTGATTCCTGCTGGGTACTAATACTTCATTGATAGGCCTCCTGTGATGCAGCACCAGTTTCTGGTTACCCCACAAAACCTTTACTCAGTTAATGCGTTTCTGGACAACTGATCATTATTTCAACTCTTATTGAAACATGACTGCAGAATTACAGTAATGGTCTTGGTTGTTTGCCATCCTTGAAAGCAGCAGTCTCAATATTTTGTTAAGAAGATTTTGAGACAAGTTGCTTTTTTACTGTCTTAGTGTTCTTTGAACGGGTTTTTTTTCCACCGTAGTCAAAGTATCATTGAAATAAAGGTCATAATTTTCTCTGCTTTTCATTAAATCAAACAGATTTTCACATACAGTATTTTTGGGGAAAAACATATGTACACATACAGAAAAGCACACATAAATTAAAAATATGTATATTTTACCGATTTCTTTAGTATTTATGGATCTCCATTCTCATCCATGCAAGCATTCTGTATGAAAAGAGAAAATATGCTCTCAAAAGGCAGTGAAAGTAAACTAAATCAGTGACAGAGCAGCCAGATACTCAGCTAATAAAAATCACCTTGTTCTACCAATTTCAGAAGAGTTATATGATCCATTTAGTTTTGAATATGACCCTAGACACAACCAGTTTACTGTTTGTTTTGTGTATGATAATATTTTTACTGTAGTGATGCCTTTACTAAATTTCTTACAATCCACCTTAAAGCATTAGGAAGACAGTAAACAAACACATGGTAACTTCTCAACCACCATAGAAGGATTAGTAAATTATATCCATATTATGGAAACTTTTACATTATTTCCAAGGAATGCAACTATATAAAATGCATTCACAGACATCCACAGAGAATCTTTCAGCAGAGCTTCACATAAGGAATGCATGACAAGGATTTTTAAATTTATTTATTTTTTCTTCTTGAAGCAGAAAAAATATCATAGATGAACAAAAGGCTAACATATGTTCTGAAATGCTGTCTAATGTGACAAAAGTTATGCATGCTTTCAGCATGTCTTCTGAAGCAAGTGATATACTTCACATTCTAGCAGAACCAAACACATCTAACAGTGGTTTAAATGGGGATAGTGTGTGAAGGCAGGACAATCATCACTTCAGTGCTTACTCTACCAAACTTACTGTAATTCTATAAAAGACATAGAGTCTTGCATTCAAAAGCCACTTATGTGCAATCTACATTACTCTGGAAGAAGGGTTAAGAATGGTGAAAGGCAACTTACCAAGACTGAGTAATGTGATAATAGCATTGAGTGAGCTGAATAATTAGATTCATAAGGAATAAGTATAAAGAAAACTTTAATAATCAAAAAAATTGGACAAAAACAAGACCTTAGGTTAAGAATTTACTTCTGTCCTTATTTCTGAGAGATACAGATTTATAATCAAAAGTCTGTATTTCCTTTTTCATCTTCCCTGGATAGATGTTCAGTGAAGTGAACTAATTTTTCACATTAGTATTTATTATTCTGCACATCTCTTTCAGCTCCTTAAAACTTTTGCTGTGTGATTCATCTGCAAAAGAAGAAAGGCATTGAGCAACTCACCAAAAAAGATTAATAATTAGAGTTGATGGCACATGATTGTACCAATCAAGGAGCCTAAGCTTGAGAGTTGTAAGGTCACCTCAGCACTACCTGAAAAAAAGGTTATCAGAATCAACATGAACAGCATCCTAGTCAAGCAAAACTTTTAATTCAAATGTTTACATTTGGTATACATAATAAGTGATATCTTTTCCCGACTAGGCTTTCCTTGTTCTTTCTTTTCAGAATTAATTTGTGAAAAAGAAGTGGAAACTCTTCACAATGCACCTTTTCTTCTTTAGCTCCAAGAATATCCTTATCTTGTGTATGATGTGGTAAGTAAGTAACATGCCAGGTATTAAACTGTTAATAGTCATCCCATAGCCCTTTTGGCCATTTTTGTTGACAGTTCATTAGCGTAGCTGCAAAAGGAAAGCTCTTGTGTAAAGTTCCCATTGCATATCAAGACTACAAGGTCCTTCTGATTTCTGCATTTTCTTTTAGTTCTGTGCATCCAAACTTGCAATCTTTCTTTGGCTGCCTATGTCAATCAGATGGATGTACAACCTATGTAATTAAGTGCCTTCTATTCAATTTTTTTTTTTATTTGGGGAGATGGGTGCAGAGGGAAATTTCAAACTGGTTGAGTTTTCCCTGTCTTTTAGCTGTGACTATGTAGATTTTAAGATATTATTTTGGTTTTGGATGTTATATTTTCAAGTAGACAAAGTCATTGAGTATAGTGTAGAACCATGCACTTCTGTGCTGAGTATGGTTGTAAACATCAGGCAAACATCAGTTAATTTTTTTGCCTTTTTTTTTTTAAGGAAAGAATGATAACCTTAAAAAAAATGAAAAAACTGGTGCCAATTTTTAAAATTATTTTTAAACTAACATTGTGAAATTCTAAAACCATAGGAAAAAATCAAATCCCAGCTGGATGAGTGGGTGGAGGAAAAATTAAAATAAAAAAAATATAGTCTACTAATTTCTAATTATCTGATGGCTACAAGTTGCAGATTTCTTTATAGTTGCATCCTGTTCATTGACCAAAAGATTATAATATGTAATTACAGTTTATTGCAATATTATTTACATTCTGACTTTGCTTGGATACCTTTACTGGCTGATAAGAGTACGCTACTATTATCTTTACAAATTAGCAATTAATACTGTGCATGTACTCGCATCTCACATAGATATACTTCATCCATTAATTGTGTAATAATGAGCATTTTAAAGCACATTAGTAAAGGTAAGAATGATCAAATATGTGCGATTAAGAAAAAAGTCATTTACAGCAGAAGGAAAAAATATCTAGAATTAATCTGTTTCAATAGGAAATTCAACATAAGAGTAGTGGGAAAATTTAGTCTTCAGAAATTCCATGAAATTTTTAATCATTTTTTAATCTAACTCAAAAAAAATGGTTAAGAGAACATAAAGATGCATAACATACTGAATGGAACACAATATGACCACACAAGAAAAATTCTTGTATCTCTTTTTAAATCTTCTTACATTTAAGAAAAATCTGTCATTCTTCATTCAAAAGAAACAATAAAAATTGGGCAGTAACTTCAAATCATCAGGAAGTGCTTTTTCATGTTTTCCTCACTTTTTGCACAATTTTCTAGATAAGAATCATTTAAAGCAAAATCATTTTCTGTTTGACATTAAAAATATTATATATTTATATCTGTAAATTTATTTTCCTTTCAAAATAAAAACCTTCTTTGCCTTCTTCTGACAGCAGGAATCGATTTCCTAAAGAAAGCTTCGCCCTTTTTTCAAAAATTAATCTTTCAAAAGCTTAAAATGTCACATCATCCAGATTAGTTTATATAAGTTTTTACTTTTAGGCTGATTCTTCACCTGCAGAGAGTAATTTTGTGCAGAGATTCTTCATCACAACTATTTTTTCTGAGAGACTTAAAGCTGGTTCTTGTCATCTGCATAAGCTCTCCCACTGAGAGAATAAAACGAAAGATCTGTCAGATATGAAAGTTCCCAGCTCTCAGATAATATAAGGCAGCATAAGTGAGTTACCCTACATAAGATATTCATATGTGAAGACTCTGTTAAATAGCAGAGGGAAAAATTCTGTGTCTGTCATCATTACAAGTTCCAATCCTGTTACTGCAACCCTGCTGCAGAAAAAGCCCAAATAACTTTCTAATCGTTCAGTATTTTCTCAAATTCTCTTTTCTGTTAGACAGCCAATTGCTCTAATACCAAAATATCTGGCTACTTGTAGGGAAACATCATGGCACTTCCCCATTTTCTTCCAAAGATTAAGTAGAAAGTTTTTTCTTAAATGTCTCAAGAGAGATTCTTGCTATTGGACCAGAAAACACTCTTGTAGGAAAGACATAAGGGGAAAAGGACTTTGTAGGAGGTAAGATATGACATAAATTAGGTGATTGTCAATACCCAATTATGAATAAAATAAAATATTTTAGGATTTTAACTTTCATATATCCAAAGAGTAAAAAAACACACTTTTTCACGAGGGAACTTTGTTTTGGACATCCTCTAAGTCCCTCAGGTATTTGATTTGAACAATTGTTAATGACTTTTTACTACTACTATTTATAATAAATCCCACAAACAGACATCAACATTTCAATATAAACCAGTTATGTACAAGATTTAGTCATTTTTTCTTCAACATAGAATAAATTTTTGCACAAAATCAAGCCTCAAAACCCAATTTCTGTTCAGCTTTTCTATTTTTTTTGGACAGTCAAGGGCAAAGTATGGCACTTTCCTTTTGCTACAGAAACAGTAATACTTTATTTCAATGTTTTACTGCAGTGAAGGACTCCTGACATTTTATTTGATTAGTAAGGAAAGTGAAAGAGAGAGCTAAAGTGGGAATGGGTTGAATACCTTACCATGCAGTGGTTAGAATGGATAAATGACAGCAAGTATCAAAGGTTGTTCATCTTCCCAGACAATGCAGATCCAAAGGTCATTTCACCTGAAAAAAGTCAGATTCTTAATACACTATATCTTAAAGGAAAAATGTGCAATTTAAACAGGGTATGAGATAACTAGACTTCAGAAAATGAAACAAAGGGATTTTAAAAGTTTGAAAGCAATTCAAATTTAATTTGAAATGGACTCGAAGCCTTTTAAATTTTATCTTTACATGTTCTTTTAATGTGTAAGAATCCCTTTGAGGACTGGTTTAATCTGCATAAGTACATTATGTGCTTTCACAAGTCTTCCATAATTTGCACTCCAAATGCTTCAAAATCCTGGTTTCAAGGGTCTTTTTGGGTGAGTTTTTAGGGTTGTAGTTTTTTTTTAAAAAAAATCCACATTACAGTTATGAAATGTAATGAAGAAATTTCTTCTGGGGAAAATGATGAAGGGCAGTTAGGACACCAGAAATTGAATCAGCATAGGTAGTTAAATTACAAAGGCCTAGGGTTCAAAAAATGCTTTAGAAAATAGTTAATTTCCAACTACACTTAAAATTGTATTTTTAATTATAAACTTCTCAGATATTCATATTGTCCTCTACCAATGTCATTTTTGAGGCAATTATATCCACAATATCTGGTGTAAATTCCATTTTATCTTTCACTTTGCTAATACAAAGTGCTAGATCTATTACTTCAAGCACAGTGATTTAGACCAGTTTCATATACATCCTACAGTTACATAAACTGGCTCTAAGAGAAGGAGAAGCAATTATGAAATATTTTCTCTTTTAGTTTTCTCCTTATGGAAAGGCCGAGACAGTTTAGAGGAATGTAGGATGATGGTGACTTACAGTGTATCAGTTGCTCCACTGATCTTGCCAGTATGATTCAAGACTTTTGGTGCCAAGCCCATCAATTCAACTTGGGTAATTAACTCTGCTCCCACAGATGTTTAGGGTGCCTATTTGTTAATTAACTTGGGGGTAGCATTCATCAGGTTAACACCTGCAAAGAGTAATCTGCCTACATTGACCTTCACTAAGGATTATTGTGACACTTCTAAAAGACTGTAAAAAGAGCTTCTTGAAAGTATTGGAAAAGGCATTTTTCTAAATACAGTTTTGTTAATTAAAAAAAAAATCAGATTATGCAATGGTTCTTTCTTGCTGTGCTTGAGTGAAATCAGGCAAATTTCACTTAACAATGAGAATTTTGGTCCAAATATCCAAAATTACAGAGAAACCTGAATCACTAGACCCCAAACAGCTACTGCAGTTATGCAAGATGTTGCTCAAACTATTACCTGAAAGTCTGGGTAGATTAAAACTATCTTTTTTTTTTTATTATTATTTTTTAAAACTCAGATCTGTTTTCATGTTTATCCTTGGAGATATTAAAATCTTTTTCAAACTCCCCTCTCTCAACCGCTTTTCCAGTTTATAGACCCAGGTGTTGGCAATGACTCCACTTTGCATATTTTCTATCTACTCCTGGAATTCAAACCATCTCCCAGAGATAACTGGGGACTTGTCAGTACATGCACTGTTTGCTCCTTAGGAGCAGCTAAGGCACAATCTAGCCATTAATTGTATTTTACAATCCCAGGAGGAAAAGAGAAAAATAGGTATTAAGAAAGACTGACACATACAGTGGGATTTGCATAGACTATTTTTCCTCTTCTTCAAAAGTACTGAGTTACTGATGCTATGCTATGAAAAAATCAATTTGACAGTAAAAGTCTACCTCTTACCAAGGATGGCTGAATGAAAAAAATAGTGGAATAAAACACCAAATAACTGACTGATACTCAAATACTTACTGAGTTCATTTATGTCCTTTCATTTCTAATAGCTAGTTAGTTTCCTAACCCTAAGCAAAGAAGTTCTCTAGAAAACAGAAAAAAACTCAACCCATATATGTTTTCTCCAAGAGATATTTCAAAAAGTATTCCACCTCTCCTTTGGCTTTGAAGAGCTTCTTTCAACTACATCAGATTGCATGATTTCCTATTACAGCTTCTAAGAATATTGTACAGATGTATTTAGTGTTTATTTTCAACATTAAAGACCATAAACATGATATCAGTCAGTGATTCAAAAGCACTGAAAATTCTTCTTCAGGCCAACAAGTAATAGTAAATATAAGTAAAAAATAATATATGCAGCTGCTTAAAGTTATTTCTCCTTCTGCCTGCACTGGTAGAGATCTTTTAAGGCATCTCAAGAGTCAATTTAGTAGTTAAAAAGTTACAAACTCAACAAAAGCTTAAAACGTTATAAATCCTCAGGTTATGAGTGAAGTGGCTACCAGATTGTAGAGCTTTGCCCACTGCATGCCAAAGCATTTAATGCCACTCCAATTAAGAGAGATTTCTTTGGAGCACTTCTCCAAAGATCTCCCTCAAGACATTACGCCTTAAGGAGAGAGGAGGCTGTGGCTGCCCCGAGCTGTGGTTCACTCACGTCCTTGCTATGCCTCATGCAAGCACACCAGGTGCACTCAAGGTGCAGGAGCCTGACATCTGTCTGCTGTCCAGCCTGTTTGGCTGAGTTCCCCTGAACCTGTCAGAGCTGCTGCACACACGTACTGGGCTGCACAAAATCTGATGCAATTCAACCATTTCCAGAGATCACAGCCGGAGCACTCAGCACAGGGCACAGGAAAATCTGGTGTTCATGCCAGTTTGGGGACAGCTTCAACAAATGCTATAGGCATATTTATTATGTCTAATCCCCCCTAGGAGGAAATTAGCTGGCAGTTAAGCAAACTAATGCAGTGTCCTTTATTTGATCTTCAGCTTTCTAGAGATACAGAAAATCAATTGAGCTGCAGTGCAGCAAATACAGGCCTGAGCATAAATGTTCCTTGCCATAAGAGAAATCACTCATCAAGCACACTTCATTGTTTCAGCATGCTGTAACAATACATTATCAAGTATTTAATGCAATTTTACTTCATTCACATCAACATACAAAGGGAGCTGCTCTCCATTCCACTCTTCATGACACATCTCTCTCTGAATACATGTGAAAAGTATCAGGATAGTAAGTTAAACAGTCAGAGTGGTTTATCATAAGCCAGCTCTGCTGACATCCATTTTTGTAGTGATTTAAATGATTCAAAACCTATTTTTCAGAAAAAAAAATGTACTCACTTAACCTGTCAGAGTCAATGTTATGTTCTCAGAGACCATACAGTACAGATTTGTATGTGGGTTTCAAGGCAATTTTATAAAAACAAATCACAGGTGTGGAAAAGTTTAGAGACTCCATGGACCCCAAATTCAGTGGATGAGATCTTCATAAAGCAATTCAAATCCTTGCTGTGAATCTTAGACAAAGAATGAACACTAAAAGCTCCCACACATGTCATGGACCTACACTGCCCATCCCACCCTTTAGCATTTTAGCTACTGAATTGAAACACAGAAAGGAGAATATCAAGACTACATTCTCCACTTTGTAAGCAGAACCTAACATAAAAATTAGAAATGGCTTTTGAAAAACTCCTAAACGAATTCACTCAACACATTTGATTTTTACACCCCCTCCAAATCGCAATACATCCAGATGAAACTGAATACTGTTTCATTTGATATGCATATTCTTCTTCTGGGGGGAAATAAACCAGGCACTTAAAAGTAGTGGACCCAAAAGAGCCCAGTTGCAGATCAAACAAGGACAGTCACAAATATTGAAACCATTGAAGTCTGTCCTCTCTAGTTATTTAAATATTGTTTGGATAAAATTTTGCATGAGCATGGCAGAATCTAATATTAATATTTAACACTAAATTTCACAAGCATTAAGGGATTCATTGTGTCTTTAGAATTCTCACCATCACAGAAAATCCAATATAAAATTTTTCAGGCTTTTCAAAGACTGCAAATAGCATGATTCATTTTTGTTGCTGCAATTTTGTTGTCAAGTCTTTTGGGTTTTAGTCTCTAAAAGTCAGTATCTGAAATTTTAAACCCCTCAAGCTTCAATTGCATTGTGGCTTTTCGTACAGAACCTTGAATTAAGTATTAGAAAATTACAGCATCTTTCAATTACAGTATAATTTTAAAAAAATCTTATTAATTGAGCATCAATTCAGAGCAAATCTCCATTTTCACTGTAAAGCCAGTGCCAGAATTCTTCACACTAAAAAGTGGTCTGAAAGCAATTTTTCAAGGGATTTTAATGCAACCTAATGTCATCTGCTATTCAATTTACAAAATGAGTTACATTTTAGTAAATAACCCTTTAGACAAGCAATATCGTTGCAGCAATTTTGAGTTGAAGTTCTAATTAAGCCTAATTTATTTCAAATGTTTTATAGTTATAAATATAGATTTACAATATTGTAATGTCTTAGTACATGTATCTGACTGAATTAATTTCTTGCTTAGTACCAACCTGCTCTTTAAAGCACAAGTTCCAAAAGTTGCACAGTTCCTAGTGTTTCTGCATAGTCCCCCTTAGAAACAAATTTGACAATAATTCATGAATTATTATGTGGTGGTGTCGTGGTTTAACCAAGCCCCGCACAGCTGCTTGCTCATTCCCCCACCAGCGGGACTGGGGAGAGAACTGGAAGGATAAAAGCTGGAAAACTCCTGAGTTGATATAAAGACAGCTTAAAAGGGAAAGTAAATTTGTACACAGAAGCAAAGCAAAACAAGTAATTGAGTCACCACTTTCCAAGAGCAGAGAAGTGTTCAGCCATTTCCAGGAAAGCAGGGTCCCATCATGTATGATGGTGATTTGGGAAGAAAAATGTTATTGCTCCAAACATCTCCCCTTCCTCCTTCTTTCCCCACTTAAAATACTGAGCATGATGCCCTGTGGTCTGGAATATACCTTTGGTCAGTTGGGTCACTTGTCCCAGATATATCTTCTCCCAAGCCAGCATGGCACATAAAAAGCAGAAAAGGCCTTGGTTCACACAAGCCCTGCTCAGCAATGACAAAAACATTGTCTGTATGATCAGACCTGTGTTCAGCACAAAACCAAAACACAGCCCCATACAGCCACTGGGAAGAAAATTAACTCTGCTCCAACTGAAAACAGTGCCTGTGGTTAGATTTATACAAGGACATACATCTAGGAATGCTCCAATCATTGGTATAAGTCTCAGTCTTTCAGGACGACTCAGGAGAGTGCAAACACAAACAGCAGAACTGTAACACTTTTCTAAGTGGAGACTATTCCACACTCCAGTAGAGCTAGAGATATACCCCTAATGCATAGGAAAAAAAAAAAAAAAGAAGAAAATGGTCTTCCAGACTCGACAGTGATATGAAGCAATTCCAAGTCAACAGCTGGTAGTCCTTATTCTAGTTTTGAAAAGCTCATAGCAGGTGTTATATTTCACGGCTTAGTGTACTAATGAAAGTCTTATACCTGCTGAAAAAGTGTAAATTTATTCTTTAGTATAAGTAACAAGGATCAGTATAAAAAAAGAGGTGGTTTTATTTTCAATTCTCATATCTAAGAATTTATTGCATGCACTTCCTTTCTTAGTTTGTTATAGTAGTCAGTGATGTAGAAGTTATGAAATGTAAATGAGGCATTCCAGACAATGTAGGGATAATAATTTTTAAAATCAATAATAAAAAACATTTTCCACATCATCTAAGGAGTTATACAGTAAAATTGGTGTAGGAAAAGATATTTTTGTTACTCTTTTTTTTTTTTTTAAATCAGTTCATTATTTATTATTTTCACAGAGGCAGGATGACTTGCTTCCTCTATAAGATCTTTTGAACTTTATGTTTTCCTTTGCAAACATCTGAATTTTTTTCATCTTCCAAATGTAACTCTTGAAAGCATGGAGGATGGATGTATTTGTCAGAACATTTATCCTAAGCTCTGTTTCAAATATTTTTTCACCTGAGATACTTCATGCCTTTGACAATACTTTCCTAAACATCATCTAATTTGAGCCAGAGTCACGCTCCATTGCTCTTGGGGAAATGTGCAGAAAAGAGTGCAAGCTTCAGTATATCATGGAAAAAAGAGAAGGATTGTCTGTGAAGACATAGAAGCTGAGTAGCTAATGCTGATACCCTATTTACCCAGGAGTAAAGTTGCTGACTCCAAAACTTTCACTTATTCTCAACAATTTACCTGATCTACCAGCAGCTTAAGAAGCAAGCAGCTGCCGCTTTCGAAATGTGAGAGCTCGTTAAACAAGATGTGAGGTTTTTAGCTTATAGGACTTGGGGAAAGGAAAGGAAAATGTTTGTTCTTTCCTCCCTCATTCAAAAGGATTTCTTGGGAATCTGGAGGGGTCCCAGTTGACTGGAAGCTGAATAACATCCCAATTTTCAAAAGGGCAAAAGTATGACCCTGGAAACTATAGGCCTGTCAGTCTCACTTCAGTGGCTGGTTAAGTCATGGAGAAGATTATTCTGGGGGATATTGAGAAACGTCTGAAGGAAAACACAGCCAGTTCAGCTTCACAAGGAGAAAGTCCTGCTTGTCAAATTTGATTTACTTTTCTGACAAGGTAACTCACCTAGTTGACCAAGTGAAGCCAGTTGATGCAATCTGTTTGGATTTCAGGAAAGATTTTGGTACCATCTCTCAGAGGATATTTCAGGACAAAATGTCCAGGCCATAGCTGTATAAGCACAGTTGTGATGGGTGAGCAAGTGGATTGTGGGTCAGACATGAATGTTACAGTGAATGGGGTGACATCAGACTGACCTGTCACTAGAGGGGCCCTGCAAGGCTCCATCCTCAGCCCTGTTCTCTTTGACATCTTCATTAAGGACTTGGATGCAGGACTCCAAAGAATACTAAGCAAGATTTCAGATGATACAAAACTAGGAGCTGTTGATTCCCTTGAAGGCAGAGAGATTCTCCAAGGAAACCTTGCCATAACAGAGAGCTGGGCAATCACCAACTGTATGAAGTTAGACAAGGTGAAGTCCCAGTTTTGCACCTGGAATGGGGTAACACTGGATTTACAGACTGGGGAATGAGAGATTGGAAAGCAGTGCCACAGAGAAGGACCTGAGTGTCCTGGTTGATGGCAAGTTGAACATGAGCCAGCAGTGCCCTGGCAGCCAGGAGGGACAACCCTGTCCTGGGGGGCATCAGGCACAGCATCACAGCCAGGCAAGGGAGGGGATTGTCCTGCTCTGCTCTGAGCTGGGGCAGCCTCATCTCGAGTGTTGGGGGCTGGTTTGGGTATAAGAAAGACATTAAACTATTAGAGAGCATCCAAAGGACAACAATGAAGGTGCAGAAGGGCTTTGAGGGGAAGCCACAAGTGAAGTGGCTGAGGTCGCTTGTTCTGTTCAGCCTGGAGGTGAATGAGGGGAGACCTCATTGTAGTCTACAGCTTCCTTGGGAGGGGAGGAGGAGGAGGAGACACTGATGTCTCTGAAAACCAGTGATAGGACCCGAGGGAATACCCTGAACTTTTAGCAGAGGAGATTTAGGTTGGATATTAGGAAAAGGCTCTTTCCTTAGAGGCTGTTTGGGTGCTGGAACAGGCTCCCCAGGGAAGTGGTCACAGCACCAAGCCTGACAGAATCCAAGAAGTAACTGGACAGTGCTCTCAGGAACATGCTGTGACCCTTGGGGTATGCCCCGGACAGGGCCAGGAGGCAGACTCAATTCCTGTGAGTGACTTTCATCTCAGAATGTTCTGTGATTCTGTGAATTGCAGCTGTTTAGTCTTGGCAATGATTGAAATTCCTGATATTTATATGAGTAGAATTAAGAACAAGTAAAATCCAAACAAACAAAAAAAAGTACAATATAAATTTAATTTTTCATTAAAAACTATGGTGTTCAAAAAAATACAGTATTGAGTCACTGCTTCATATTATCACCATCAACAAAGCTTTCATGTGCTTGTACTGTTCTGATTAACAAAGAAATAGGCAGAAGAGCATTGTTAGTGGTGTCATTTTTTCTATTAAACTTAAGAGTAAAGTTTCCATGTTATTGGGATACAATTTCATACATACATCAATATTTGTATTGCCTGTGCAGAGCACATTTAGTTCATTCCTGGCCTGTCATTCTTCTGCATTGCAGGAGTCCATTGTATCACTTTTCTGCAAAATAAGATAAATCAGACTGTTGTTGAAAAGACCACATGCCATGTAGTCTTTTGTACTGGATCAAAAAGTGTCAACTAATAGGTACAAACCAGGAAGATTTCACCTATTTGTCTTATTAAGGGAAGTTAAAAATAACTATTCATCATCATAGCTGTATGTTCACCTGTATCCAAGTGCATTATATATCTAGTTCCTGACTGAGCTAACTGAACCTCAATGCAATCAACAAGACATATGGAGGAAATACTGAACAGTGCTTCAGCCATCTATCATGATTCTGCAGGTCCTGCTGAATCACAAAAAGCAAACAGCTCAGAATCTTGAACACCCGGTGTTGTTGGAGGACAGAAGTGCTTTCACTGTAAGTGCTGTTTTCTATATAGAAATAGAAGTGAGTCCACAGGCTACCATGTTCATTTCAAACTACAGATGCAGAAGATTCTGGAATAGTTTGATACTTTTCCTATCAGACTTCAAATGATCAGAAGAAGCAAAAGCATATTTTTCGATTCAGCCATGAACAGCACACTGCATAGTATATGCTGTCCCTCGCATATAAGTAAAAGCAGAAAATTAAAAAAAAATTAGGGACACAAATAACCAGATGCAGAATCTGCTTTTGCTGAAAAAAAAAAATAGAAGTGTTATTTGTAACAAATGAACAAATATCCATTCTATGATTTTGTTTGCCAGGTAATGGCACCAGTTACAGTGTGTAAACCTGTATAAGACCTTCAACATCCTAAGAAGCATGTCTAGGACTGAAAAACCAAGCAACAAAACAAAAACACTTTTAGGTAGAGTTCTATCTGCCACTCTATCTACAATTGCACTGCTTTTATAGATCTTTCTTGGAAAAGCAGCATACCTCATAGTTTTGGGGAAAAACATGACCCCTACAACATGTACAGCGGCAATGCTGTACATACTGTGCCGTTAATTAGAAATTTTCTGAATGCCAAGAAGAAAGAGATTCTAAATATAGTCAGCTCTGCAGATTATACAGAATGTCTTTTGTCTCTGCACACCTGCACAGGCCAGGGCAGTATTTTATCTTTGCAGGGCATCTCAGACTGGTGTGTACAACCTCATGATTAGTGATAACATTTAAATAAAGCAGCATTAAGAAATTAAGAAAACAAGATCCTACAAGGTTGTCAATATGCTTAATGCCTAATACTCATTGGCACCTATGATGTCATTGGTCTACACAACTTGCTATCCTGAGATACATCTCCCCATCCCTGAAACATGAAGTAAGAATCCCCAAGGCAGCCTTAGAGACATTAATAACACTCCACATTACCAAAAACCAGCAAACTTATTATTTAGGGCCTCATAACATTTTCAACATGCTAATGAGACTGTACTAGGGCCCAAAGAATTCATAGCTTGACATAATTAAGCATTTTGGTGACTCACACAGACCACATGAGCACAGAGATGACACATCCTTCTCTCTCACAAACTAAGGAAAAAAGAAAACTTGAATCCACCAGAGAATTTCTTTTTTTAAAAATTGATCCAGCAGTTCCAGATCCTTCACCTCATAAATGCAGACTGGAAAATAATCTCAGGAAATAGGTTATTGAGTGTAGGAAATACTCAGAAAAGTCACCAACTATGATAAAAACAGGAGTTGAATTAGTCCTTTGAATTTATGTTGATGTCTAAGAAAGAGAGAACTGCACTTTACTATGCGTTCCTTTAAGAGCTTGCAGGGCTAGTAACTGGAAACATTAATGTTTAGGGAGGGATTGCTTACAAAAGTGGCAATAAAATTTTCAGCTTTCTGGTTTTCAGTGTTTTCCAGCAAATAATTGCTCTGCAAAAGGTTCTAAAGTATTTTCTTGATTACAAAAATACATGCTTTGTCTGGCTTTTTCATATAAATATTTGTTCATGATTTTGGTTTTCAGACAAAAGTCTCATTAGTACTCTTTGTTTCCTGTCAAAGTAGAAGTATTTGTCATACTATCATCATGCATTACCATTGTGATATCACGGATTTAAGGCAAATTTAGAAATAAACTCCAGAACAAGACAAAAATTTTAGAAAAAGCAAGATTTTAAGGGACATAGGTCTAATAAGTATTGAAAACATTTGGCAAATCATAAAGTCAACAGGGTTTTTCTGCTTCTGAAAGGAAAAAGCAGCCTGATAAAAGTCATGCTGCCATCATCCATAAAAATGGCTGTGCTGGTTCTGCTAGGATAGTTTTATTCCTAGCAGTGAGTACAGTGGTGTGTTTTGAAGTTAGGATGAGAATAATTTTCATTACTGCTGAGCCATGTTCACACAGATGTTTTTTCTTTTCCTCACCCCACAAATGAGATGGCTCAAGGTGCACTCGGAGTTGGGAGGTGACACAGCCAGGACAGCTGACCCTGTCTGATCATGCCCATACAGACATTCCTTACAGGGTGTCATGCTCAGCATACAGAGCTGCAGAAGAGGGAGAAAAGTAAAGATGTTCAGAGGATGCTGTTTTTCTTTCCAAGTCACTATTATGGGTGATGGAGCCCTGCTTTCCAGGGAATGGCTGAACACCTGGCTGTCAAGGGACATAGTGAAAGAATTTCTTGTTTTTCTTTGCTTGTGTAAGGCCTTTGCTTTCTCTATTAAACTGCCTTGATCTCAAGCTACAAACTTTCTCAACTTTACTCTTGCAATTCTCTCCCTGGCAGGGATAGGTTATTTTCTAAAAAGTTCTTCAGTGTGGGATGCCTGAAAAGGCAAAGCACCTTGCCTTTTTTTACACAGGGAAACTAATATTTTCTCCAAGTTTAATAGATTATTACAGCTGTGTCTGTGGTAGGAACATATTGTTGTTATTTTACGTGTAGGCAAGCTCAATCATTACTACTGCTGTATTTTGCAAAAAACACAGACCAACTTGTATATTCAATGACAAAATTTTTTATGTATACAATTCCTTAAAACAGACTTACCAAGTCATTAATAATTAATATTTGAGCATACTTACAGTAAATGTATTGCTACTTAAGATAATAGCATTTGAATTGTGTAATTCTTAGGAAAATCTGCAATATATATATAACTAAGTGTAAGCTAATATTTGAAGGTGAGAAGCATACACCATTCTTCTAAGCAAATGAAATTACGGATTCAGATACTGACAGGTGAAAAAATCAAGAAATTAAGAAAATATGTTGTAGTCTCAGTTGTTAGTTTTAGGTTGTTTCAGATAGTTCTTTCTTTACAGAATTATAAAAGAAGACAAAATATTAAAAAAATACAAACTGCATCTTAAAATCTCAAGAAAAATTAGGGGGATTTTTTTTCCTTGGGCAGTGTTTTGTTGGTTGGTTAGTTTTCTCTGTTGTGGTTTGGGTTTTTTCCTCCATCTGGCTTGCTTTAAATATACCTGGAGAATCATTCTACTGAGAGAGACAAGACTCATGGGCTATTTTTTAATATTCTTTAAGTCGCATTTTAATTTCAAATTTTTTTCCTATCACTACCCATTTATGGGGTGTTTTTCCATTCACTCACAAACTGCAGAAAGAAGGTGTTTTCTGCAATGAGAAATGAAGTAGGTATCAATAACAAAGCTAAGAATACTAAAAAATGTTTCAGAGATTTAGGTATAAATAGGAGAAAGCAAAAAAAATGCAGTTGAATGAAACTCTGAAGAGGGACACTGAGTTAGAGAAAAGAAACATGCACCCAAAAATCTCTTCAGGCAAAACTACCTGTAAGTATAAAGATGCATTGCAGGCTCTCAATGGGGACATTAGTTTAATTAAACGAGGTATAGCTATCACATTACCAATTTCAACTCTTCACCCAGTGGCTCCGGTTCAAGATTTAAATTATTTCCAAAAATGCATAGCTTGGAAAGGAAAGTACTTTTGACATTATATTTATTGTAACTTTGTTTTACTCTAATAATTATAATTCTTTTTCCCAGTTTGAAAATTATTTATCATTTCTTTACATTCTGCTATCATTGACATTGATGTGATTTCACAAATAAAGAAGTGAATGGAAAATCCATGTTAAACAAGTTTAATGAGGCCCAGCTAGAGTAAATGGGTATTGCCTCACTAGTTTCCATAACATTTCCTGACATCAGTGAATTCCTAATAATAGATATTTTCAGACAATCTGATTTTGGTGGTGGTTTTTAAGCAGAGATGTTAGCTATCCAGAAATAATGAAAAGGAAAAGAAAAATGTTATCTAATCAGTGCAGAAGATATATCTCAGTACATTAGAACAGGAGTAATGAAAAGCATGAAAAAAATGTATTAGAAATGACCAGAAATTGTTGGCCAAATAGACTATAGAAAGCTTTTCATATAAAATATAAATTATTTATAAATTAGAAATTTCACTGATGGACTATAAGAACCCATTACATTACATGAGCTGCATTAGAGCTGTATAGCCAGTAACTTTCTCCTTATTTCTCTTTCAGATCTGAATCCCAGTAAAGTGAGGAGAAAAAGTGAGAAAGCAAAACTGAGATGATGATTAGTAAACACCTAGGGAAAACAACTATCAGGCCAGGAAAAAAGACCTTATAAAATGATTAGAACACACACAATTGATCAGATGGTTCCAAATAACTTTCAGAAGTTAACTAGAGATCAAAAGAATTTCAGTGAAGATATGGTTTTAAAAACATGACATGCTGTATTGAAGATAATTCATAAATCCAAGCAGTATAGCCACTATGCAAGAAAAAAATAATGCTACTAGCAATTTTTTTTAATATCACTACTTTTTTTAGGACTGAATTCCTTTGCATTAGGATATCCATGAGGAAATGGAATGAAGCTCAATCAGAGAAAGTTCAGAATGGACATTAGGAGAAGGCTCTTCACAGCAAATTGCTCTGCAATGGGCTACCTAGGAATGTGGTTGTGGCAGCAAGTCTATCAGAATTAAAGGAGAATCCAAATTATGTTTCTAGCCCTATATTTTAGTCTTACACAGTCCTGTGAGGACTGGACTGGAAGTGCAACTGATACCTGGAATTAATGATCCTTATGCATCACTTTCAACTAGAGAAATTCTATGACTCTGTAACAGTGGCCTTGTAAAATAGTGTCCAGAGAGAGAAAGGTATGAAGAGTTAAATATTTTGAAGGGCAAAATAATTTCTTTTTGCTGCTTTCAAAAGACAACTTGTGAATTGTCATTCTGTAGTGCATTTGATCAAAATATTTTGCAACATACCAGTTACTGATAGGGATTCTTTGGCCTTTGTTTAAAAGCATACGAATTTTCTGTGGAATGCACAGTCAAAGAAAACTGTCCACAAAATGGTCTCAGCCACATCTGCATGCTAGTGTCAAAGTCCTGGCAGCTCTCTGCAACAAGTACTGTGCAGCATGTAGGACAATGAGCTTGAAAAAAACAGCTTGAAAAACAGCACTCAGAAGGAAGCAGGCAGAACAGGTTGCACAAAGAAAAGAGCTCTTTCTTTAGATATTTAGATTACCCTTGGTTAGCCTAAAACCACATATGGCATCTTCTTTAGGTATATTTTATGCAGCTATCTCTGCTAAATTTTTCTACCAAAACATCTTATTTGCAAAGCAAAGAGACCTGTGCATTAATAACCCAATCTTCTTTTCAGATTTCTGGTAAGAGAGTAGAAACAGAGGCAGTCAGGAAGAAGGAACAGTAGGAAGGCTACAAGTAAGTTTCTTTTTCTGGTGGTAATGGAATGTGGGATCCAGATAAATTCAGATGTTCTTAATGAATCAAACCGAAAGATGAACAAATTCAACTTCCTCCCTGGAAGGAAGAGATCAATTTGCATGACATGAATTGATGGATGCCATCCCCACCCAAGGGAGTAGCACAGAACACGTCAATGTCATAATCCTGCACTTCTCTGGGATGCTGAAAATGCCTTGCATGCTGAAAGTTGTGTAGTTGTATTAGCACAGTGCTCTACCTGAACAACACACTTAATGACTCAGCAGGCTAATGAACCAGGCAGAATGCCACACTAGTGTGAGCAGACTGCTCCTGGTACTAAAACAAGCTGGCTCTGAGCTTGCTGTGCCGTCTCCAGATGGCACTGCCTTGTGATGTGTGGTTGGACTTGAATGGCATGAAGGATTAAAATAAAATTTACAAAACATATTATCTCCTGTTTGTGTTTCAGGTACCTGAACTAGGTAAAGATTGCCTGCCAAACCATATAAAAATATTTTGAAAAAGTGAAACCACAAGTGCAAAGATAAATGAATTTAGAAAGGTTAAAAACAACTATAATGCAATGTTAAAAAAGCAAAATTACTGTCATTGCTGACTACAACAAAAAAAAGGCTTTCTTAGGGGTAAACTAGATAAGCCAGTGCCTTTTCTTCTTTCCTCTTCTGCTGGCCATCTTTCCTTTTATTCCCAGTCATATCAAGGAAGGGGGTTATTATTATAATTGCAGGAGTGAGAACAATGCTTTTCAATTTTGCTTCTGCAATCATTCACTGAAACCTTTATTGATTGAAAAAGCCCCATGAGAATTCTGATTATTCTAACATTTTCTCTGGAAGTGAAAGAAACAGGCTTTCTTATTTCATTTTATGCAAAATTACAGTAATTGGTATCTGACCTTTTTGGAATAGACTGTTAAGCTTTACACTGCTAGATTTTTTTTTCATCGATTCAATTATTTAAATTATGGCTATCTCAAAAGGAGCAACAGGGTGCAAACAAGAATAGAATATTTAAATGAAACTGAAAGCTGATTCTCCACCTCTACCCCATTAGCACAAAACATGCTATTAGCTGAAAATCCAGTGTCTAGAGGCTTCTAACACTTGGATTAAAATTTAGTTCTTAAATAATCAAACTAAATCAGCACAAAAAAAAAAGACTAATGACATTTCTGAGAATTTTTTTTAAAGGCTAAATGAAAATATAAAGATAGATAAAATAAAAATCTTAAATATGTGAAAATGTATATTGGAGAAATAAGTCATTCTTGACTGGTCTAAAATAAGTTGTTCATTCTGAACACACATCTTTATAAAAAATAAAACAAAGATAGAAAAAGAGAGGGCAGCTCAGCAAATTGTCTGCAAGGTCAAATGCTTTCCAGAGCAATCACCACTAAAAAGTCACTGTTCCCAACTGGTATCATAGAAATAGTATGCTTCTTTCCTAACCAAGACAGGAGAAAGGCTACTGACTTGTCATTCACATGGTAAATCCACCCGAAACCAACCTGGGCACAATTCTGTAGGAGTTAGTTTAAAGGCAAACTGAGATTAAACCACTCCTGAAAACTATTTAAGTATATCTTCTGACCTCAAGTGGTTAAAAAATACTAGGAGGCAAATATATAATTTTCAGAAATAAAGATATGTTAGAGTCAGGATAGGATAATTTAAAAATCATCAAGTGGAAGATAGATACTCAACATAAATTAGTACTTTTCAGTCCCTTCAGACAGTCTCCTCTGGTTTGATGTATTGTCATGGAGTTTCTACTTGTATCTGGCAAGACTTCCACTCCCTCAAATAAGCCTTTCTTCAGTTTCTGTGTGAGAACCACCAGTACCTCCAGAGGTGCTGAAAAGGTAACCATCCTCCTTGGGAAAGAACAGGTAACCAGTGACAGCTTCCTGAAAGTAAGGTATAACTAATGCACAAGAGGTGTATTTAGGGAAAATGCCCCTAAGATAGCACTCATGTTGTTATCAATCTGCTCTGCAGCGATTGACATTGTTATTTCCTAAAGTCAGGAACAATTTGGTTTCCCAGCTCCTGAGAAAGTTTCCCATTTCCATTAGAATCCAATATACAAGTTCTCATTTTCCCAAAAATAAATCTGCACTTTCCTTAGAAAAGGGTATAACACACCTGGAGACCATTTTCCCACAAGCTTAAGCATGTGTTCAGGAGAAAAAGTGTTTTTATTAATATTTTGATACCATTAACAGCAATTTCTCTAACCAGAAGTACCATCCTTCCACCTTTACTTTTCTCACTCTTCCCTCCTGCCCAGCAAGCAGCCTGTGGGTGGGCAAGAGATTAGGAGGGAACACAAAGACGGCAGCTGACCTGATTTAGCCAAAGGGATATTCCACACATATTCCCAGGAATCAAAAAAACCCCAAAATCCAGCAGAGATTGTCTCCCAAAGTGACTACTACTTAGACTGGGCATTGGTCTGCTTGTGGGAGATGGAGAGGGATGGCTTTTGTATCAGTTATTCTTTTTCTTTCCTTATTGGATTCAACTGTCCTTACTCCAACCCAAAATTTTTCTTGTTTTTGTTCTTCCTATTCTCTCCACCATCCCAATTTTTGAGGGCTTGAATGCAGAGGTGTGTGTGTGGGCTTATCTTCTGTCTTAACACTCCACAGGCTACAAATGAAAATAAACTCCCTTAGTTGATTGTGCTGGAAATGATAAAAAAATGTAACACCGTTAAAGGATACATGTGCCGCATTCTTGTAATTTACCATGAGTAATATTTTTATTCTTTGCTGCAATAATACTGTTTTTTCTACCCCTAATGATATAACTGTCGGTATTAATCATACTGTTATAAGAATCTCCTTCAAGAACTTTAGATAAGGTTGCAATTATCATTTGGTTTCATAGTTTTGCAATTAAGTTTTCAGCAAGAAATTTCGATAGCACTCATGCAGTGTAGTCCTGGCATGTCACAATTTACATAGAAAATATTATTTTCCAGCATCACATTAATCAGGAGATTTCCTGATTGGACACACTCTCCAAATAATGAAATAGTGGAGGTTATATAAGTAATTTCATTACCTGAAGTTCCTTCATTAACATACACTGAAGCTGCTTAGGGAGAAATATGTGAAGGAAAGTGCTTGTCTTTCTGCTACAACCACAGTGAAAAAATAAAAACACATGCCAAAAATAAGACAGCATTCCGGGATTTTGTTCAGAACGGAAAAAAATTACAATTTTTGTCACATTCACTTCCCTTCTGCCCTGCAAAAGCTCACTATCAATCTGACTACAGACATTCATTATTTATACCAAATCCCAAAGGAGTTTGCATTCTGTGACAGAGCATTACAAATGATATAAGAAACCCAGGTGAAACTTGGAGAGACAAACACGTTCCATCTGACCAAGTCTACAGTCTAGTGCATTTCTCCTGCTTGCCAAGTACATACCAAATTTGATCACAAAAGTTAAATTTGCTTAACAAAAGTTAAACAAATTTCAAATTTACATCATAAAAGTTGATTCCTTCCGTGAATAATTCAGGCTGTTAATCTGTAGAATCCATGGGACAATTTGATCACCAAATATGTCATTTTGATTTCTAACTTCGAAATTATCAAGTTACTGCATCAAGAAACTATTATATATATATGGTAAGCAAAAGCCTGTGACCTTTAGATAGAAAAATTAGGTGTTCAAATTTATCTTCTTTAGTACTTACCAGGTGGAGATCTTCATATCAACGTGAACCTTTTCCTTTAAAGAATTTTTTTTGTGAAACCTGTGGTAAGTGACCTCTGAAATATAAACACTATATTGTTCCTGATAATTTAATTCATATTACATGTGCTTGATAAAAACTAGATACTTTGAAATACCATTTTTTAAATCAAATTTTTAACCAAAATATTAATTCCGAATCAATATTTTTAACTTGACTTTCATAAACGTTGAATCACTATTTAGTCTCTCTCATGTACTAACTGGGTGTTTCTTCACGCACTTTTGATTTATAGTTCCTTCTACGGTTTAAATACTTTTCAATGTTCTGTCACTGGTAGTGTTCTCTGAGAGGTTCCTTGACAAATTAATATACATTTCTTAAGTTCAATTGCTAGTCTGCTTCAAAACATGCAGTTCAGCTTCATACACAACAAAACTCTTTTCTTGTCCTTCATTGACTGATATTTTATACTATTTTTATTTTTAGAAGAAAGTCCGTGATATTTTATTTAAAATTCTGAGCATTGAGTAATTGCCCAATCAAGTATAATTTCACATGACAAGATCTCAGATACTGTT
Source organism: Tychaedon coryphoeus (assembly GCA_013398595.1). Taxonomy (NCBI): domain Eukaryota; kingdom Metazoa; phylum Chordata; class Aves; order Passeriformes; family Muscicapidae; genus Tychaedon; species Tychaedon coryphoeus. The sequence goes on along the minus strand of WBND01000007.1, from coordinate 3,189,548 downwards.
TTTGGAAATTGTAAAAATAAAACTTTAAAGTCTTAGTTGAATATTTTTTTCCCCACTGGAAAGACCTATTATTAAATTGAATTTAAATATTACATTAGTCACATTCACAGTATTTATTTTTTTTTACTATTGCTTAAATATCATATTGAAGAATGTCAACTAGCATAACAAGAAATTATCTTATTCTTTCGAGATGCTTGTAATGTTTTGGGTAATTAAATACCATACTGTTGATTCTTATTATATATTGAAAGTGCTCATTCTTGTTATCTTAAATCTTTAAAGACAGTAAATCCAGCCTTGTTTTAATTACATTTTATCCTCAAGAATTTCACAGGAAATTGTTTTGATGATACATTATTTCCTTGTTCATTCTTTTTAAACAGTGCACCTAATTTGCCATCTTTTGTGAATATTGAGTTCATTTTTTTCTGCTTATTATTTACACTAATAAAGTTGAATACAACTTATAACTTCTGCTACAAGTTAATTTTATTACTTTAAAGAAAGAAATCAGTTTCCTTCCTGTGGTATGTCTCCCTACTTGTCAAATATTACATGATATTATGAGGCTTATTATCATAAGAAACAGTAATCAATAGTCTAATTTTAAATATCCTGTAATAAATATTTTAAATGTTCATGTATCATGAAAATCCAGTAATAATTGTTCAACATTAACAATCACATGTAAATATGTTTATTCCTAGATATAATTTTCTTTCTATGATCTTGGTTACTTGTCACTCAACATCTTTGAAAGATAGAACTTTAAATCCCCCAAATCAGATTGATCCAGATAAATAGGTGACAATTAGGACTGAACTTTAAGTAACAGGCTTCAATTTAACTATGTAAATATATCAGATGTATCATAATGTGTCACTTAAAGAGTCTTGTCATATTTATATGCAACTTGTATTCTACCCTCAGTTTAGTCAGAAGAAGGTCACCTCAGAGAATATTCTCCTTGTTGTGATAGGAAAACTAAAAGGCAATCTTCAGTGTGTGAAAATCAAAAGACGCCCAAACCAAATCTAACTAAACAAAATAACCCCACACCAAAAACCATTAGCCTCCAAAAAAGAGGCACAGATTCCCCCAAAACTGAAACACCCTTCATGACGCATTAACATTTTTAAAACTTGGTGCTTTACACTATCTTTAACCAACTAATGATTGTAATTAGCAGGGAGAAAGAGCAATTTCTAAGGACACTGTCTCCTATATTTCCTTTCCTTTCACAAATGGCCCTGCTCTCCATCTGTAAGGCACAGAGCTTTTCACTCAGGTGTACATATTTAGCTGGTTAACTTGAGTTTACTGACATCAGTTTCATACTGCTACAATTTTAGCAGTATGAAGTTCATTAGTGAAGTTATTTTGAATTCAAATAGTATAAATAAGGATAGATTAGATTCAGCTGGGAAGCATTAACTTTTATTTTCATCTTCAAATTTTTTTTTCTAGAAATCCATATTATTGAATAACAGGAACTTAAAGACACTTTTATTGTGAGTACGCAGTTGTGCACATAGGAGGGCCACTTTTTGAACAACAGCAATTCATATATTGCACTAACTCATTTTAAGAAAGTGAGGTACAGACTTCACATCTCATAATTAGAAGGCTCATTAGAGATATTTCCATCTGCATACAGAGCATGCTTTGCATTAGTTCAGATAATTACCAGAACAAGAGTAGAATGAAATAGCAAAAGGTTCTTCAGCGGGGAGAAGAAAAAATCATTCTATAAAGCATTTCATCATCATCATCATCATCATCATCATCATTATTTTATCACTTACTTTTTCCCTCAAGTACCTTGAAAATATTTTATATTAATTTCACAGGTTAGATCTGAGAAAAAGGAAAGGAAATTTGAGGAGCTAATCAGTACTTCTGTCCTGAAAGCATTTTCCCTTAGCTGGACCTGAGTAAAACATTCAGAAACTGAAAATTCTTAAATTGCTCTTATATGAATCCTATTTCAGTCGAAATATCTAATCTTTCTCAGTTATGCCCAGACACAGCAGAAAGACTGCTTTCAGTCTAAACTTTCTTATTTTCTTGTCACCAAAACATTAAAATACATAAATGATCAAGGTTAGAAATCTGATTTTAATATATTAGTATCCCATTTAACAAAGTGTACATGAAGATTTTATGGAACAGTGGAAGAGTAATAGAGATTTAATAAAAGAAATTAATTGAAAAATATAATCTTGAAATGGCCACAGTATTTACTGCCATTTCTGCTTTAAACTACATCACTTGCAATTTTACTCAACTTTACATAGGAAAAAGCACAACTCTTCTGATGTTGATTCTATATAATACTTCTTAAATTTATTCCATCTTTCACCAATATTAGAACATTTATGCTTTCTAAACCAAAACCTGAATTCTTAATCTCTCATTAACTTTGCCTCCCTAGATGTCTAGCTGCAGAGAATAATACATCTTACAAACTTTTTCTTCGTGTCACTTCAAAAAATGGAGTGAAAGTAAGAAGAGTAAGAAAGTATGAAGTTTACCAGAGTATCTGGTAAAGGTAGTAAGTTGCAAATATTGTTTCTGCTTGGGGGAAATCATGGTTCTGTTTGTTCTATGAAACATGCTGTATAATCCAGTGGAACTGCTGTTAGAGCAGGCGGTGCAGAATGGCTACTTTGAGCTAGCAGCACTATCACTGAAAGTGTTAAAGATCAAACACATTAAAACAGAGTTGTGTGCTGCATAATGTTCTGTCTAAATCCTTGCTGCAAAATTATGGTGAGCACTCTACAGCCCCTTCAGTTTGACAAATGTCAGCAGTGTTCGCCCCCTCACAGATATTTTTTCTTACTAAATTATATTGGTTAAAAATTCCATGAAAGCCTTAGTAAGAAGGATTAGTAAGTCTTTCCCTTACCTCCCCAAGCTCCTTCTCCTCTTATTCCTTGCAGTGTTCAGCTGAAGTCATTGTTCAGTATATCCCTTATTTTTATGTTCACTTACATAACCAGTATTTGTGCTTTAAATGAAAGTGCAGCATTACATAGCAACAGCAAAAAGGGAGCTAATTAAATATAAAACTCTAAGGAGGCAGTAATTTCATCCCTGGAATCTTCTCAGATATTTTTTTTTAAATATGTATCAGTACAGAATGAATTCTCATAATTCAATAGTAGAAGAGCCCACCTCCCTCACTTTAGTATCTAAATTAGCACTTCTCTTTACAACATAAACACTACTTTTTAAAAAATTATCAAAAAAAGCAAATTTTTCTTTTACCCAGTGATAAAACATAAGCCTTATTTCAAAGTCCTATTTCATACAGCTTTTAAGTAATAATGAAATAACAATGTTAGGAAGATCCCCTCTATATTAGGAACATCAGTTCAGTGCTAACTAATAAAAAAAAAGCAGAAATTTAGAAGAGAGGACATGGCCTGGTGTCAGTATTAGAATAATTTTCTAACTTTCTATGTATATGCTCCATATGCATCAATGTCATCTCCCCAAGCCAACTGCAACAATGAGCTGCTTTATTGGAAGGGAGAGAATTCTCAGTATTCAGTTTCAAGAACCAAAACTGACCTCAAGAGAGGTGGCTTCTATTCCTGCAAACTTAATTGGTGAAGTAACCTGTGAAAAAACTGCTTTCGAAGTTCGATATTATCATCAGTTGCAACCAAATAAGAAACTAAAGAAACAGAAAGACAAACAAACCCAAAATCCCACCAAAAAAACCCAAAATGAAAAAACAACAACAAAAAATCCCTACAAAATGTCATACTTTTGCCTGAGACATACTATTCAAAGCTGAATTATTACAGTCAAGAGTATTTTATTTGTCTATGAAAGTTATATAAAAATATTTTCTTTGAAAGGAAAAGCACTTAATGGAAAATAATATCTTGGTAGAATGAATAATATTAGAAGAAATATTAAAAAAAAAAATTAAAAAAAAAACTGGGAATAATTTTCATTACTCAAAGAGTGGTCCTGCTGTAAAGGTGAAAAGCCATTAGTGGGTAAAGCCAGAACTATTTCCCCATAACACTTTGGGAGCATTCAGGGGATATTTGTGCAGAAAGTAATTGGGTTTTTGAATGCCATTGAGATAATTAAAGAGGATAGATATGCTCTAATTTAGTTATATAAAGAATAGACAGCAGTATTTAATTAATGAATAAATTATTAGTAAACTCTGAAGAGAAAAAAATTTACCTTAAAAAACCCCTACCATTTGTAGTATAAGAAGATTCAAGGCTTTTGGCTCTCTTTCCACTGGCCCTTTTGATTTTTTAAAGTAGTTAAGATGTAACCTAATTTAATCAGTTTGCTGTTTTGTTTTTTTTTTTTTTAAAAAGCTCATAAAAATAATTTCGAAGATGTATTAAACACCCTCTTGGAACTAGAATATTTGAAAGTCTTACTCTCAAATGCAAAAAATTGAAGAAATGTAAAACATTTTAATTAAGATGTTAAAAATATTAAGGTAAAATTTAGAAAGAAAGCATTTAGAATACAAATAAATGCTTATATTAATGGTATCAAAGGAAACAAAAATAGTGGTTTGTGGAAACTGCTGCAAAGCAGTTGGTTCTGGTAGCATATCTATAGCAGTATGCTTCAGGATTTCATTTAACTTTATAAAGGCTATGCATAATTTATTAGGAACTAATTTAGTCATGAATATAAATATTCTTCTGGTTGGGAAGAAATTTTTTTATGCATATTTTGCAGCTCAGCTTCCTCCTTTCCTTGTTAAAAGTGCTATTATGGCACTTTCTTGCATTAACTTCTGACTGCATAATTATAAACCAGCAGGGACCACCAAAAAGAAATCTCACAAGACGGAGGTTTGTGATACTTATCTAGCAGGACATATTATTTATAACCAAATAATATATTGCACTAAAAATTTTAAATTTTCCTTTAGGTTCCTTCATTATATCTAATTCTGCACTTCAAACATGCAGCTTTGTGGTTTGTAGTGAAAACTAAAGAGTTTTTTTCAAAATAAAAGCTGACATAAAACGTGATTCTAGTTCACTTTTAATTTAGCTTTCCACTATCACATGCTAGGAAAAAACCCAACCCAGAGAAAACTGAAAAAAAAAAAAAACGTAAAAGTATTACAACAATTTGACAGTTTGAATTTGGTAACAATATATACTATTAACAGCTTTTAGTATGCCTTAGGAGCAGGAAAAGGGAAAACTATGGGTGTTTACCAGCATTCCACCAGTGATCACATTTCTGAAAAGAGGGGAAAAAGTTTATTAGAAGGGTAGGATGCTGAAATCCTTTTAAAACTGCACCATGGTGCCATTCAGAGGGTCTAAGTAGCTACAAAAGGAAAGGAAAACCTGAGAGAGGGGAAATGTAAACAAATAAGCAGGTGTCCTTGTCTCCTCAAACACCCAGATGAAAAATCTGTGAATAGTGATTGCAATCCAAATTCCAAATCACTTTCGTAGTTCACTATCCTATGTAATATTATTGCTCTATCACACGTTAAACAAAATCAAAACAACCCTCTTTGAATATGGTTATATACCTTGCTTTTTAACAAGCAGTGAAGGGTTAATCATGATAAGGAGAGTCAGGAACCTATTTTCTCAATGTACCAAAAGCTCATGCTTAGTTCAGCAAAAGGATGAATGAGAGGGAGTATGATTACAGTTTTATAAGTGCTTCAACCGAGAACACACAAGGGCTGCAGGGGAGATAAACTATTTAACTAGACAACAATACTGGCACAGAAATAAATGTGAACACATTGACCATAAATAAATTTAAGCTGACAACAAACCTCTTACAGGCTTACAAAAGACAGAAGAGATGCTAAGAGTACAATAAAAAACTGTACTTCTAAATGGAAGTTTACAAAGCAATGCTGTGTGTTACCCAAGGTGCTTCTTATGAGCGCCCATGGCTACACTTCAGCTCATGGGAAATCCTTTCCAATCCCATGTTTTTAGGATTGAATTCTTTTTTCACTCATCTAAGAAAAGAAAAATAAAACATGAAAAGCAAGATTTACTGTTAAGACCCCTTGATATTGAGGTCTGAGATCTTAAAACAGAAGAGGTATGTAAGCTGCCATTATTGGCTTTTTGAGAAACCTGTTAAATAGAGGACCTAAATAGAGGAGCTTGACAATTTTGATCTCTCTTTCCTTCACTCTTAGTTTTGCTCTAATATCAACTGCAGAAATGTGCACAACATGCTGGAAAGTTCAATATATTCTGATTCACAAAACACATATGTACAGAATTTTTTTTGAAAAAGCTCACAATTCTGAGAATCGCTATACATTTTAAAGACAAACATTTTCACTGAAAAACTTGTTACATATTTTATGCCTCTGCTAGGCACTACACAACAAGCATTCCAGATGTGAGCATAACCTTAATGAGGAGTATACAATGGTTTTTCTTTAAGCACTTCAGAGCATTAATTTTCAACTGAATGAGGACATGCCAAATACTGAAGAGCATAAGCTAACTTGTTTTGATAAAAGAGAAATTACAAGGTTCCTATAAAACCACACAGAATGATGGAAAAGTAAGTGATATAAGAAACTAGGTTAAACTTCTCTAGTTTAAAAGCAGAAATGAAAGCCCCTGGGTTTTGTTACGTTTCCCATTTGTGCTATCATAAGACAAAACCTTCCTATTCATGTGAAGGACTAAGAATTTGCAATTCTGAAAGCTGTGACGTAAAATCTTTAAAACTGAGAAAGAGGTCAAATGTATGATGAGGATAAAAGCAAAGCAAAGGCACATACACTCTCAGCTGTGTTCAGCGCATGCTATGTTACTAAACGCTGTCCTGCAAAATAATATAAAAATTATCCTATCAACAGTTTATCCTTTTCTTTAAATTCTCATTTAAAGTGGAAGTGGAAGAAGAAAAGTAAAAAAAGTTAAAAAAAAACCTTAAAGCGACACAGATAAAATCTCAAAGAATATCTGAATAAGCAAGGTATTCGGTTTCTTTATGCAAACAGAAATCTGGGTCACACTGTAAAGCAAGACTTTATTTGCATATAGATTTCAAGGTTTCAGGTCGCTTAAAATAGTAATGACTTTAGAAATCCATTTAAGAGACATTTATGTTCACAGGGCATTGTAACTGCAGAACTGTGTGCAACATTATAGTAATCTATCATTGTATGCTAAAGCTAAATTGTTTATATAACAATATATAACATAAATTTCAGTTGCTTAATTGAGTAACTTATAAGTAGAGTTCACAGAAGTTTATATTTTATAGAAGGCTCTGGGCATTCAACAAATGGTAAAAATTATGTTTGACTAGGCAAATTATTGAGTGTGAACCCCATAGTCAAGGAGATTTGTTAGGAAGATTATCCATGCAGTACTCCATCATTATATGTCGTATATATATTACGGCAGTAAACCCCACAGTCATTTGCTCTACTCAAAATCCAACCTGTATATCTAATGCTCAGTCAGGTATATCAAAACATATCCAAAATTGTTTGATACAATGGTATATACAAATATACTATTCTGTGCACTCCCTTAGCTTTCAGTGACTTCGAATATTGGGGTAAGAAAGGTGGCAAAAAAAAAAAAAAGCAATCAGGAACACCGGCTGGGGAATCTTGGAAAGCAATTCATATCACCTGTTCCACCAGCAGATCAAATATCTTCCTCTCAGAGTAAGAAAAGTAAGCAGAATGGATGTCTTTTAACATCCATCTGCAACGAAATATTTTGCTAAACTATATCCAAACCTGATTCAAGCTTCCAGGATACAGCACAAAATGTGTCTGATCTGGGCAGAGCAGAGCTAAGGAACGGAAAGTGATGAGAGACCTGCAAAAAACCATAAAGATTTGTGTTGGAAGAATCCTGTGATAAACAATTAATAAGTCTATTTAGTGATAAGAAGTTGAAATTCCTGAGCAAAAGACAGCAATGAAAACTCAGTCCTAAAGAAGAGAGAATCAAATATGGAAGTTGAGCGGAAAAGAAGCAGCAACTGGTCAAGGGGAAGAAATGGATTATCAAAGACGCTGCAAATATATCTCTGTATGAAAATGAAAGTGTAGTTAATTTAATGATAAACAATGGAAGCATGGTGCATTCAATTTATAAAAGTAAGAAAAAATAATGCCAGTACTAATGAAAGCTTTTATTTTAAATACAATATTGTACAGTGGTGAAGTAGAGAATAACTGCTATAAAAGCACTGCATGTAAAGATAAAGAATCATAAATATCTCAGAGAAGAACTTGATGCAGGTTGTGAAAGAGAAGCAGTGATCTGAGAGACAAGAAGTGTCATTTGACACACACCAGCAGCATCCATTTTGGCACCTACACTGACTTACCCCTACCATCAGAGATGGAGGGAGGTGTGACTAATAGAGGGAGCGGACAAATAACCTTATAAACAATACCACAATAAAATATATACATATTTACACGCCTCCTATTGTATCACATTTCAGGGTGGTTTGAATGTGAGACCTGACTAAGTTTTAGGTGCTTATACTGAGATTTTTTTTCTCCTGGTGTTTATTTTTCTAATTTTTTGTGCAGAGAACATAAAACAAAGGATGCTAATGCCCTTCCCATCTCAAAAAAAAAAAGAAAAACAAAGCAAAATTAACTGGGGAATTAGTAAATGCTTTAGAGATATCCTGATTACCTCCAGCATGCAGCAGTGTTAAAATTAGATTAGCCTTATAATGTACTGTCACATTTGGATTGATTTAAATATAATCATTAGGCTAATACTTAGTAACTACAATGTGTTCTATTCCAATAAAACCTTTATATTTGCATGTTTTATGTTTTTTAGAAAAATACTCAAAAAATAATTGTTTTGTTTTCAATGTTCATACAACATTTTGATTGTATATTCATCTATGATGTGCATATGGAAAGGAATGTAAAATGCACAGAGCTGCAAGATCATGTTATAAACTACTTACTGAGCAACACACATACAAGGAAAGCAAAACATAATTAGAGAACACAGTTTCAGGACAGGCTGCTCTTTGTTCTTCTGGGTCAAATTCACCCATAATGTAATGTTTTACTGATTTTATTATCATTGAAGTTACTCAAGAGATTATCTGACTTGTGGAACATAAGACAATCATGCTCAGATGCAGCACTTTGCAGATAAACACTAAGAAAAGAATCTTCTTGGCATGTCAAGCAATGTTTTCTGAAGGTTTCCCTAAAGTTTTTTCAGGCTTATGAATGTGAAGTCCTTGGTCACAAACAATAGCTTTGTTGACACCTCTGGCTCTCCTGAAATGTTGCTGAGGACAGGGGCATGTGAAACGTCCTGCCTTAGAAGGGTAGGTCTGATTTCTGCACTTGTGCCGGAAAACTGGTTCCAGCAGAGATCTCTGCCTCCAACCAGTGACACCAACACATTAAGAAAGTCTAGGTGAGCTGCCAGCACTTTATTCCTCTTTCCATTTCCTTAGTATGAAGGTTATGATTTCCTTAGTATGAAGGTTATGATACCAGTGTGTCTTTCCTCACTCCTTTACAAACAGCAAGGTACATTTTCCTGTTTAGTGAATGCTAGGCACGTCTGCCTTTTCAGCAGGTACTCGAGCTGCTAGACTCTACCAAACTCAAGAGGCAATTGAAACCTCCAATTTGGTTAAAATGAGAGAAATCTGCTCCTGCTGGGCTCTAAGCTGCAAACCTTCAGCACAGAAGCAGGATATGTGCTATTTGAGTTGAAAGAAGATTAAGGGAGCCATGTGTGGCCAAAAGAAAAGATATGTCATAAAAACTGTCTCACAAGTAGTCCAAGGAGGCAATGAAAATACAGGTCAAAGCCTTTCTGAGTACAATACCAGATTTAACTTCTGATAATGAGATGGATAACTGGGGGGTGAATGATCAGCACTGATTGTAAATTAATCCAGTCAGAAGGTGCACCTTTGGAACATATCAGTGATTTACTGAATGAGGGGTATAAAATGAAAAACAATTTTTACTTTGATGCTAAGCAATATAAATCTAAGCCAGGTAATGCCAGAGTGAATCATTTGAACATGAGACCTATATTCTAGGCACATTTTAAATTATTTTTTAAGGAACTTCATTTTGTGAGGATTTCACTAACATCTCCAACCTTGCTGACAGAAATAAACTCTAATTAAAAAAATAAAATCTTACAAATACAGAAAAAAAAAAAAACACACCAAAAATACAACACTGTCTTGGAAACACTGCACCACATCAACTTACAGCTGTTATTCTTTGCTGCCACTCCAAGTGAAAAAGGAACCCTTTCTCTCTTCATCAGTTTCCTATAGGTTGTTCACATTATTCAGATGCAATACAGATGCAGAAGTTTTCTACATTACGTTTTTTCTACTCACAACACAGTAATAGTTGTAACATTGTGTGATAAACCAAGAAAAATGCTCCTAGTTTAATCATTCTTTTGTATATGCCTGTCTGAAAAAGAGACAAGGCAAATACCTATTCCTTACACGTTTATGGGAAACACCTCCTAAGTATAACATTAGGTCAGGATAGTAGATATCATCTGGAAAAGACACTTTGCTTTTGTTCAAGTCTTTATTTAATTGTGACTAACTGCATTGCACCATAGGACATACCATGCGACAGTAATCTCGTTTTGAAGTTTCTGTAACAATGGTGATAAAATAATTTCATTATTTGGTAGGGTGAGTTTTGTGGTGGTTTTTTTTGTTTTTTTCCTCTCCTAATATAGAATTATTAGGAGAACCATCTATTTCCTATAGTTGATAATATATTTCTTCTCCTAATAGATTTATTGTTTTATTTACATCAATTCAGTCCATATTTTAAAACTTCTTGCACCTATCTCAACAATAAGTAAGTTATTTTCTTTGCATTTGACCACATATAGGATCAATGGGCTATTCCCTTAAAGACAGAGGGACCCTGCAGAGAAATTTGAAGGCAAGTTGAACATGGGCCAGCAGTGCCGTGGCAGCCAGGACGGCCAACCCTGTCCTGGGGGGCATCAGGCACAGCATCACAGCCAGGCAAGGGAGGGGATTGTCCTGCTCTGCTCTGAGC
>WBND01000007.1:3158441-3178402 GCA_013398595.1 Tychaedon coryphoeus | reverse complement strand
TCTGCTCTGAGCTGGGGCAGCCTCACCTCCAGTGCTGGGGGCAGTTCTGGGTGACACAGTATAAAAAAAAGATATTGAGCTATTGAGAGTGGCCAAAGAAAGGCAAAAAAGATGGTGAAGGGCCTTGAGGGGAAGCCACATGAGGAGTGGCTGAGATCACTTGGTCTGCTCAGCCTGGGGGAGACTGAGGGGAGACCTCACTGCAGTCTTCAGCATCCTCATGAGGGGAAGAGGACGGCAGCACTGATCTCTTCACTCTCACGACCAATTACAGGACTCAAGGAAACAGCGTGAAGTTGAGTTAGAGAAGGTTTAGGTTGGATATCAGGGAAAAGTTTTTCACCCAGAGAGTGGTGAGGTACTGGAATAGGGTCCCCAGGGAAGTGATGACAGCACCAAGCCCGGCAGAGTTCAAGAAGTGTTTGGACAATGTTCTCATGCAAAGGGTGTGATTCTGAGTATTCTGAGTATTCTCCTCCTTGCACAGGAGTTGGACTTTGATAATCCTTGTTGGCCCTTTCCAACTCAGAATATTCTGTGATTACTTATTGAATTTGTAACACATTCAGTACTGTGCATTTGTTCTGTGGTTTGGGGAGCAATGGAATAAAGTGAATAAAACAGACGGGAAAAGTAAGGGAAGGAAATTGAAGTGACAATACAAAAGGTAAAAGATAAATTAACCTGAATCAAATAAACTTGTTCAAGGCATAAAACAACTGTACAATCCAAAGCATAATCAGTCAAGTAAACAAATTCTCAGAAACAAAGGTTTGTAGAAGGGTGCATTAAAGGTGAATTTGAATTTATAGCTGAGTTACAATCAAATTGGAATGCAAATGGACAAGAAATAAGATGTAAATCTAGTCAGGAAGTGTTGATATATCCTTTTTTTGATCAGTCATAACAAGACAAGAGTGTCAAACATTTGGGATATTTCACCTTTATCTTAACATTTTTTTAAACCTCTGTTAAGATGTCAAGGTGTTTTACACCTTGTAATGAAGTTTGTGAGAGAAGAATGGTGAGCATTAACCACTATTTCACTGTCACAGAAGAGAGAGAGAGGCTGGAGGGTTGATTTGCACCCTCAGTGTCTTCAAAATACTGACAAGGACATTTGTTCATTATTAGTAGTACCTGAATACTAAAAATCTGCTAAAAGCTACATAGAGGAAAGAACAAAGGGGAAAAAATTGCTTCCTTTGAGTGAAAAACCAAATAAATTAATATCAGTAATTCTATGTATTCGATGTGATCACTAAATTGGAGTTTCCTATTCCTCTATGCAGTTTCCCAAAAAAATTCTCAAGAAGCTTCTGCCTAAAGATAGTCTAGGCAGAAAAATGAACCAAACCCCCAAGAATCCAAGTAATTCCCTTCAAGCCCTGCCCCAAAGTGCACAACATTAAACACAAATTTGGTTATTTATATATTAATTATGATTTTATAAGATTAAATACTTATATTGATACAGAAATAAGTCTATAAACTAAAATGGAGTTGGGTTCTTTTACTGTAACATCATAAATGCTGATGCCATTGCTGGTTAAAGTAGACACAAAAAAGCAGAGATTTTTGCTAGGCTTCTCAAAAGCCTCGCTGTATTTCATTGTCATGCCTACAGCACAATTGCTACTAAAAACTTTAATTAAACTACAGATACCAGAGCATATGCCACTCATTTTTTAGTTCAGGAATACAATTAGAGAATATTTCTCATCTGGTAAAGATGTAATTGTACCTATTTTATCTAAATGAAACTTTGCAATATAATAAGTCCCTAATTTTAATGGTAAAAATTACCATGTAAAATTACAGTGGTGTTGCTAAATTAGTTACTAATTAAAAACAACAATACAGCTGCAATACAAAATATCTATCACAATAGGTACTGGGAATAGCCAAGTTGTTTATTTACCAAGCTCAAAAATGGTTTATCTAAAGGAGAAAGATGATACTTTTAAAAATATGACTCAAATTTAAAGTTTGTCTTTTAAAATCAAATGGAAATACCATAATGACAGTGAGAATATCACTTCATAAACGTTTGTACTTTCTTGCAACAGAACTTCAGTTGCTAATAGTGACAGATGGAATCAGAAGCAAATTTCAGAAAATGGGTTAGAAAAGTGAGAAATTAAAGAACTACTGCAGAGATTATCTGTGAAGGTTCAGCCACAAAAGATAAAATATCAATGAAACTTTAACACAGATTAGCTCAGCATGGAGCTGTGTTGACAAATTTCAAATGCATTTAACCTAAAATGGATGTTATGAAAATTTTTGAGAGGCTTCTAAGTTAAACAGAGAAGTCTACCTCTGCTTCAATTCAGCTCTAAAGTTATTTTTATTTATCAGTATTACTGGTGGAAAGACTGGTAAAAATACAGAGGATTAAATGCAACACAATGATTCATTGAGTGTTCAGGGCACTAGTTATAAAATATGCCAGTCACTAAGAGCCATTGTCACAAGGGAAGACCATGTCTGTGTGAGGACTTTTTCCTTGTAGTTTTGTAAATGGGATACTAAAGCCCTAATTGAATTTACCCTGATTTAATTTACATCACAGATGCTATCATTAACTTCAAACCTTCCATAAGGCAAACATTCATGTAACTAAGGTTCCTGATTTTTCCAGAATAGAATCTCTTGAGATAATACTTGGAATACATTTTTATTGATAACTTCATTTTAAAGTATACCTTTTAGTTTTAAGGATATTTATATTTTCTTGCATATATATATATGTAATTCTCCTTTAATTATGGCACTATTATCTATTTTGCTTAATTAAAAAATATTTATTTTAAAATCCTTTTTTCATTGTTTTGTAGTCCCCTTTTCATTTTTAATTTTCAAATTGTGTTTGATAACTTTCCTAACTTTGTTGTTCATTTTCTTGCTATCTCATCATCTATGAAAAAAAAAAAAAAAGCCCAAGTGGCTAAAATATTGTATTAGAAAATTTCATTATCTCCTTTCCAGATTACACAAAAATGGAAGTGACTGAAGTCAACGCCAGGATTGCATATTCACTGCAGTGAACAGCATGGCAGGTGGCTAGTTTACACCATTGTTCCTAGTGCACATTTCAAAGCTGAGGAGGGAGATCCTCATATATATCAGATTTGCTACAGGCCACCTTCAAGAGGTTTCTTTTCATGGATACAAGATACCAGAACAAAATGGGATATTAAGTCCTATGCTATTTTTACCTAACCCTTTTCTTCTGTTTGTAGATGCAATAATAATATGTTGATTCATTTTACTACCCAGGTCTTAAAACTATACTAATTTCTTGGCACCAGTAGCAGTAGTTCTCTTTGTGAATATGAAGTGTGTTGTGATATTCACTGTCTAAGCACATTCCTAGCCAGAAAGCTCATCTCTCAACTACAAGCCAAGAGAGGGAAAAAAACACATGGACATCACCAAAAAAAAAAATTAAAAAAAAAAAAATCAGCTATCTTCTTGTTCTCTCCACAATATTTTTGAGGTTTCTGGCTTGTCTGTAATCATAAGCACTAGCATCTAGGAAATGAATATTATAATATTCAACTGTCCGGAGCAATTTGTACAAACTCTATATGATGCTTTCCATGTGTTTTTAATTTTATGCACACTATGAGAGCAATTAAATGCATGGAATTATGAAAACACCAACGAGAAAAAAAAAATACACTAACTTTGCTCTTATGTGTGGAAAACAACCATATAGATACTGGAAGCAAAACAATGTTAAGTATAAGCTCCTAAAAAATGTCTATTGATCCAGTTAAACCCAAATAAGTACATATATAGAATATGGTACTGTTTTGTTATCTGTGTAGTTGCAGTTCATGTCTAGCAATTTGAAAACAAAAAAAATTTAAGTCACCTACTAAAATGATATAAAATGCATCCAATAAAATACATCCTTCATTCTCTAGGTTACACATAAATTTATGACCTACATTCTATGCATATGTTGAGGAGTTATGTGTAATGTTCAGGTACTGTTACGATGGCAGCTCCCCAGACACAATCCTTCATTTTAAGCAGCTTGCTGGTTTGCAAACCCCACCAGACCTATCAAGCAGTACTGCATTCTTTGGTGGCTCAGAAGTTCTTGATAGATTTGCAAGTGTCTTCAGTTCCAGAGACCCCGTAACTCAGACAAATAGGATAGGTCTCACAATTATTATAAAAACAAGGAAAATCCTGAGGATATTAGCATGTGGCTGGCTATTGGGAGCACATCATGAGATTTCTTCCCAGAAACTGTGGCTTGTATAACATGAAGTCTATGTTTCCAGGAGTACTGCAGCTGTGCTGATGTGTGCATGACTGAAGTGCATGGCTAGTGTGTGCAGCTACGAATACCCAATGAATATTTATTTCCTCTCTTCGACTCACAAGCATTACTTCTCTCCGTAAGCAATTATTGTTGTTTATGTGCCTTAATTTTTATGGTTACGGATTAGGCAAACCAAAAGAAACTTAAAAGTGAAGCTGGGCGCCAAAATCATAATTTTCAAAAACCCAGACAAGTCTGAATACACTGTTCCCTCTAGTAAAAATAACAGCAGAAGGCGAAGGACTTTCCTGATGGACTCTCACAATGCTAACTTTTACAGAGGCATCTATAGTTATTTATTACTGACTAATCAGCTAATAAGACCTGTTGCTATTCCCTCTGTGTGGTTTAGCCCTCAGAGAGTTGCACTCTGCATGGGCAGACATGCAGTTGACAAAAATCTGTATAGGCTAAAATTTTACCATTTTTAAGAGATTGGAGATGACCAGACTTACTCTGTAAAGACAATAGAACACACAGAAATGTCATAAGGGTCCTGGCTGACATGTCTTCTGTGCTGTACACTTTGAAGAATTCTGTTTCCTGGTTTTTCCTCCAATGGTATTTTTTCCAAAAATTTTTGCTTTTTCCATGCAGAGAGGCAGAACACAGATGGAATCATTTTGTGGCTTGTACTTCGAGTATAAAGTGGTTTTTATGACTCTTCATAAGGTCTTTAGAATATATATAAAGTGATATCTTTTCACCAGCAGAAACATAGCTAGGGAAAAACCACAGCTTTAGCAAAGCAGAATTTCTATTGAAATTAGATTTAATATTGAAGTTAGAAGCACGTACTACCTCCTTTGTCAAGGAAAATACCTCCAAGACTACAATGCTTTCACTTGCAGTAAACAAACTAAAACTAGTATTTTCTTTGCATGCTACTAAATACAATGCATTGCCTACTTTCTCATTAGAAGAGGATTATTTAAAGTGCTTATCCAACATCTGTCAGGATTAAAAAAAAAACAATTAAATGCATAGACTGCTAATTTTATAATTTGTTTTCAGATAAATCCTGAAATTACAGAATGAAATATATGAATGAAAATTAATATTTTAATACTCTATTAAGAAAAATGTTCTGAAGTTTGTGAGATTTTATATTGTCTACTATATTCTAAAACCATGGCAGCTGGCAGAACCTGACTAGCTTGATGCTCATACACCAGAGTAACTGATTTGATTAAATGTGTTTTTCCCTATCCAGTCTATACTTACCTTCCAGCACATTTGTGGTACACATGTACACATGTACAGCTTCTCAGGTAACAACAAAATACCATCTTGACAGTAAAAGTGAAAAACTAGTAGCAGTAATCATAAAACATGTTCTTTTTGGCCACCATGTGAAGTGTTAAAAACCATAAACTCCATCTGGAGAAAAATGTATACATATTTTTTTCCACAAGTGTAAAAGCATGTACTTTAAAAGACATTCAAATTAACATGAATTGTAAATAAATGCTATATTTATTACTACTGAGGAGAAAATAAAGTATATTGGAGGAGGAGGGGCTTGTTTCTCAATATAAGCATTTTGAAGAGTCATCCTAAATGCAAATATATTACAATGCTTCAAAATTTATGAACACACTTCAAACATTTCATATTGCATGAAATGAAAGCTTTTATTTTTATTGAGTGTATTAGCTTTCCCTAACATAAGATACATAAAGCACAGGTATTTGCATGAAGTAATTTTCCCAGGTTCTTGTATCTAATCGCTTTCAGAGCATAACTATTTTGGCTTGTCTTGATATTCTGCATTAGGATGATACAAACCAGGCTAGGCTCCTCTGATTTATAAAAATAGTTTTCCATTACCAGATCCAGAGCTCTTCCTCTACAAAGTAAACATCCATTTAACCAGAGAGAAATAAACCAAACAACCAACCTAACAGTTCTCTCTCAAGTCTGAAATTCTCTGGGAAATTCAAGAGGTTCTCATCTTCAAAATAACCAGAGACAGCCTTTTTCCCTCTGGCTGATCATATAAATAGATACTGTTTCATGGATAGATTTTGTTTTGGCCAAGAAACAAGAGACAGTTTAAAAACAGAAGAACAGGACAATATCCTTCCTTTGCTGATTGTAGTGGTAAAGTTCAAATAAAATGTAGCCAGAATTTCACGTTCCAGGTGTATCATCTGATGTATTTTAAATACTTAACTTTAATTCTGGATTCAGAACTTCATAGACTGAATTAGGCATCTATTCAGATCTTTGGCAGTTTATAATGGATATCCACAAAGAAGTCTTTCAGACACCTTATCCAAAACATGGATTAAAGAACTTAGTATTTATCTCTGCTCTGGCACAGAGTGCATTTATAGTGCTGAGAAACAAAACAAATATTTTTCTCACTTTTCATAGAGTCATCTTCTTTCCCCCTGTAGTGCAGTCTTGCTGTTGGCCAGCACTCAAGAGGACCTGAAGGACAGGCCACCCTCCTTTGCTTCAGCACTGGGGACTGTGACATCACAAGTATAGATGAGATGAGGTTACTTGTCCAATTGTAATCCAAAACACATACACACATGTAAAATATATATATTCATATTCATATATTTTATGTATATTAATACATATATACAGTTTTCAGTAGGCTCAGCTTATTCACTCAGCAGTAGAGTGTGACAGGAGATAACAAACAGCCAGGATGTGAGAAATCAACCTCATCTTTCTATCACAATGAGATCTCACACAAAGATTAGCATCAGCTTGGGAGCCACATGCAATAAATAGTAAACATTCCACTTCTAGCACTGTACTGCCCTTCTTTCACACTTGGAGAAGTGTTCCCATCATCAACTATGAAGTACCACTACTTTGAAGAAAAATTGAATGCATAAACAAAGAAAAGAAAAAAAATTAAAAATCAGGGGTCAAATTAAGTATCTTTGAATTCACACTGTTTCTTTTCTCCCTCTTAAAGCCTTTCCTATAATGGTCCCTGCAGGGACACATGCAACTAAAACAAAAATTGTACTAAAAGTATAATAACTAACGAATACTACCAGCTAGATACCAAATTTCTGTTATAATCTTGAATATAGCTTTCATTTTCTACCAACAAGGAGTAGTCTGTGCCACCAAAAATACTTTAATCAGAAGTATTTTAATATCAAGTAAATTATTTCCTTTACTACTTTAAAATTAGACATTGAGAAAGTTATCTTTTTTACCTCATGGTGTTGCTTGCCCTATTATTACAATAAGAAAACTAACAGAGTCACATATGCATGATGACATCAGAGACATTACAGGATTCAATCACTCTCTAGCAAATAAGAACTTGCTGCTTTGAGCTTATGACTTGACAACAGGAGATGAAATTGCTTCTTAAAACGGTTTAGAATGCTAACGCAAACAGTGCAAGCCTATTGTAACCCTGATGAGGTTTCAACACCTGATGTTGATAGGTGGTGCCTTAGAAACCAAGTGAATGGTAAAAAAGAACAACAAAAAAACCTTCACACCAAAAAACTCACCACCACAAAAGAAACCCACACATAATCATAAAATATTCCAATGGCATATTGATATATGACAAAATATATCAAAATACGGGTTTTTTTGTATATGTGACTGTATACAAGTAACAAAAAAAAAGTACTAAATGTTTACAATCAAAATTAAGAATTCTACTTTTTTCGTGGTATTTTTTAAAGAGTGTGAAGTCCATTGATTTTATGCAGTAAAATTCTGTGGGATGAGGTGGTGTTCTGAGCCATTTTCCATTGTATTCAGTAGGTCATTAAATGGTAGCCAGCTGGGATTGACTTTGCAAGTGATGTTTTTTTATAACAAAATTTTCTGAATAGTGCCAATCCCTTACACCAGCTAATTTTTTACAGTATTTAGCCTTGCTGCCATTACCAAAGTTCCAGAGAAAGTGGGAATTCTGTTACTCAGAAAATTAGATCCAATTAAAATGCACTCTGTAACATATCTAGTATGCTGTTTCATATTTACATTTTATTTAAGCTTTACAATTTTTTTTTGCCATTAAAGGTTTTTTTCC
The DNA here is from genome assembly GCA_013398595.1 of Tychaedon coryphoeus. NCBI lineage: Eukaryota > Metazoa > Chordata > Aves > Passeriformes > Muscicapidae > Tychaedon > Tychaedon coryphoeus. Next base: position 3,170,030 of record WBND01000007.1, on the reverse strand, counting down.
TATAATTACAGAGTTGGATAACTCTAAGAAACTGTGGTATAGCTGGTGAAATTCTAAAGGCTCTCTCCGTTCCAATGCTTTTCAAAGCCTTAAATGCAAAACACAATTTAAATGTGACATCTGGTAGAGTTATTAAATGTAGCAGCTGCTGAGGAAACATAAAAGGATTCTTCTTTTAAATAGAAAACAAGCTGACATTTTACAAACATTTATTCACCATTTCAGCTACTGCTATACATTAGAGAAGACTAAAATAATCAGAAAGAATTTGAATGATTTGCAAAAACAAAAGTATCTACTAAATTACAAAGACAGCAGATGTTTTAGCATTTATTTCTCTTTAAACCCACTGCTTTCATACATTTCCAGGTCAAATATTCAGTACATATATTTTTTTCCTCTTATTAATTTTCAACTGCATATTCCACTCTATAGCATGCATGACATTTTGCTAACTTACCCTGAAACCATGTCTCAGAAAGATCACAGAGATGCAATATAATTACTGTCCCATTATAACAGTTTTTCTTTGATCCCCCCCACCTCTTCTTTCTAAGTAGTAGCTCCTTGAACTTCAGGTGTCTGATCTGCATGATCACAGCAGTCTTTGTTGTGGACCCATTATTACTTTTACTGCATGTGTATCTTTACCCAGGCATGCCTAATTGGTGAGGAATAAAGCCTTTTCACTACCAGAATGTATCACACATCATTTTACAACTGCCATATGCTAGCATATGGTATGTACTGTTTGGTTTCAGGCAAAGTCAAAACAGAAAATTATCAATAAACTAATCTAGCCCTCTTTACACAAAAATTATCTTTTTATGATTATGCCACTTGACTTCACATTAGAAATCCCTATTCTCAGAGCAAAACTTTCCTCTCAGGAAGGAGTGGAGTTGTTTTGGTGGGGTGTTTTTCCTTTGGTTTTTGTCCTATGGTCTTGAATTTGCCTTCTATTATATTATACTTACCTTTCCTTATAAAGTTGTTTATTTCTAATTTTACTTGTCCGCTATTCATGTAAGGTTTTGGAAAGACAAAATAAAATATATAAAAACTTCATCAAGAAAGAAAGAAATGCAAAAGCAAAGAATAAGTGATGCATTACTTTTTTCAAAGGAAATTGCAGTTGACTTCAGAAGAATGATATCTTGCTCACCTTGGTCTGAGAACTCATGCTCAACAATTCCTTTCAGACTAATGATAAACACTCTTATTGATGCTATACAGCACTAAATGAGTCATAGCTTATTCAGTTTTGAATCTTAAAGCTAACAGAAATATCAAACAGAAATATGTGACTCAAGGTGGCTTCTGGTAGTGCAGTGACTGGCTTACAACTGCACTCAATTCTGGAATGTAACAAAGACCAAAAAAAAAAAAAAAAGGTAGAAGCAAAGATTATGCAGAGGGTTGTGGGATTTCTTTCAGTGTTTTGGTTTGTTGTTTGGATTTTGTTTTTATTTGTTTGTTTGGCTGGATATTTTAATAAAAATTGAAGTTAGATGTAGATTTAACAATGGGTAGAGTTAGGAACACCTGGGAGAAAAAGTCTACAAAAAGAAAAAAAAATACATTAAAAGAAACTCATTTAGAATGTCCAAAGCATCAGACTCCACCAAAATATGCAAATTTCCCTTATTTGGAAAGATTAAATGTATTTCATATTCATTGCCAAGTATTCATATTAATTCACATGCTAGTAGTTTCCTTTACCTAGAAGTCCAAGCCTTAAATTTTAGCTGTAAAGTCTATTTTTCATAGCAGACATGGAACCGTAGAATGGCCTGAGCTGGAAAGGACTTCAAAGATCATCTAGTTCCAACTCTTCTGCCTTGGGCAGGGACACTTTCCTCTTGACCAAATTACTCAGAGCTCCATCCAACCTGGCCTTGAATACTTCCAGTGTTGAACACACTCACAGCTTCTCTGGACAACCTGTCCCAGTGCCTCACCACCCTCACAGTAAAGAATTTCTTTCTAATACCTAACCTAAACCTATTCTCAGTTTGAAGCCATTTCCTCCTGTCCTGTCACTATGTCACTTATGCTCTTGTAAAAAACGTCTCTCCAGCTCTTCTGTAAGTTCCCTTCAGGTACTAAAAGGCTGAAATGAGTCTTCTCATTTGCAGGCTGACATTTGCTTTCATATGTGAGAAAGAAAAACTTTATTGAGTCCTGTGAGTACTGAATAACTCAAGCTGCTACAAGAAAATTCTGTTCTGAGAAAAAGCTGGTTTAGCAACCACTCCCAAACACTAACTCTCGTTTCTTTTCTTGCCTTCAGCCAATCTCTTCTTCAACTGATTATTTAGGTGGCTTCGCTAGAAACTGAATCATTAAAACACTCATGGTTATAAGTCATTCACATCACAACAGTCAGCAATAAACTTTTAAATCCTCTCTCTGCTGTCTCAGACCCAGCTTTGAACAGTGGTCATATGAAATATGGGCCAGCCATCTCCCTGCTGATCAATTAAATCAACAGTCACATGGTAGAAACAGGCTGTAATTTTACCAAGATTTAGGGGATGAAAGGAAAGCTTTCTGTTCCCACAGACATTTCTCATATGCCCAGACCTAAAAGAACCTGAATTGTGGAGCAAAAATTTGGTGAAGCTTGGATGCTTAGTTCTGAAATAGATTTATTCTGATGCTTCAGACACCCCAAACTTTGGAAATGCTGACATTTTTAATTATTAAACTTTCCTGCATATACTTGTGTTATAAATTTCTCTGTGCCTATTCACACCTGCAAGCATCTTAACTGGATTATATAGCAAGAATCATACTGTTATTTACCATTTATGTCAAAGAAATAACTAACTCTCGTAGAAGTTACAGGTCCAAGAAATCCCACAGTCATCCAGGAAAGTTTTAGGGTTTATGGCATTAAAACCCCAACTTAGGAAATTTCTCTCTTGCTATAATTTAACTGCCTGGAATGTATTTTTGTACAACCAAATTATTTTAAAAACCCAAACAAACAAACAAAACTTGGATAATAATCAAAAGCAAATCTAGTGAAATAGTGCTTTGTATTAATTTAATTTTACTGTACTGGAATCCCACAGAATGGGATTTTTTTTATTACAAGCTAATTGAAAACTGTAGGAAAACACAGGCATTTCATACATAGTGAATGCCGTAGCATTTATGACCAGATTTCTGTTTTCAGCCTGCTATATGCTTCAGCCAAAATATGCCAGTTCAAAATGTTTTGTTTTCTCCTTTCATGGTTCCTGTCCTTGAAGAAATGCTTTAAAAAACTGTTCATATTGTACAGCTGTGGCTACCCCAGGATGATACTGAAGACTGTGCTGACCAATGCAGTCCCAGCATTTCTCTGCATCCCCCTTCAACAGTTCTTACATGATATTTGTGTGACTCTGTTATGCTATTTGATGTAAAGATTATTTGTTCATTACAGAAGTGAATGATTGTTAACAGAGGGGAAATCTCAAAGTTCTAGAACCTTTTAATTAAAAGGAAGCCAACAGTCATGTTAATTATACTGAAGAATTGCTGGATGGGTTTTGGAATCACTGAATCTACCACAAACTTATTTTTGGAGTTGTGAGATTTATGCTGTATGGATTTATACACTTCTCCTCATCACTCTGAATATAGTGCAAATCAAAATGAAATCTAGTGTCTTCTTATTCCTATATAAAGGAAGAATTAAGTAGGATATTAGGAGGCATCATTTAGATGCCCTTATCACTGAAAGTGATATTTTGTAATGCTTTAGATAAAACTTTAAAATAATTAAGAATTCCTAACCAAATTAAGGATATCAAAAGTTTCATTTTTCAAAGAACTTGCTGTATCAAAGTTGTTCCATTGTTCTAATTTTGAAAAAAAAGTTATTACTATCTTTATGCTGGAAGATATATTTTAAAAAATCTTCAGTGAATAAAACATGCTCTTTTACATGCTTGTAAAATGATCCTTTTTTGCAGCTGCCAAAAGTAATTTCAAATGGAAAACTGAAATATTTTATTTAAATTAAATTATGCAGTTTCTTCAAATAGGTACTGCAGCAAATTGTTAATTTGTTAAGGATGAAATTTTTGTATAAGCTGTTCTGTTGGAAAATTCTTTAATCAATATTTTAACATAAAGCTTTAAGATATTTAATAAAATTTTTCTATCAAATTTAAAGTGTTAAGCTTGCATAGATATCTGCTGCATTCCTAATGTATCCTAACTTTTCACTTTTAATATTTTGCAGCTTTTATTAAAGCCTGTATAGTAACAATATAAAGACTATACAGGGTTATCTAAAGGATTACACTAAACTTTGGATTTATATTTTTGAATGAGAGAAGACAATAAAGCATAGTTTCCCAAAGTATTCAAATTAACCTTTAAGAATAGTTACAGATTTACCGAAAAAACCAGCCCCAAACCCCAAACTTGCTTTTCATTCAGACTCTTCAATCTTCAGAATGGTCCCTGGAGCCCTTTGTATCATCAGTGTGTTTGTGTTGGATGTATATATAGAGGGCAAGTAATGGCATTAATGGCAATGGATTCCTGCTTTTATGGAAACTGAAAATCATTCCAGTCAGATGCCTCTAAGCAAATCTAAGCAAAATTACTTTGGGGACCATCCATTCAGATGGAAGTGATTTACAGCAGAAACCTGCCAATGAAGCAAGCAACTTCTGCACAGGAAAGTCACAAGTTGTAACGATATTTTACAGACTTGAAACAAAACCAGCATGAAAAATCATTGGAGAGAAATAAACATTTTTCTAAGGTATATAACTAGACATTGAAACCATTCCTATGGAAAAGAAGGGAAAATATAAAGAAAACTTGTCATACACATGTATTACATGCTATAGAGGTCTCACCTTCTAAACAAAAAACTCTATACAGATTGATGCATTAAACAGTTTTGATGCATTAACCTGAGAATAATTGAGAATTTTTCTACAAACATTATTTTTTTCTCTTTTCATAAAATGCACTCTTCTCATATTTGAAGGTGGTCTTGCACCCTAAATGGTCTCAAATATCAAAAAGATGGCATGAAATGACTGCTACTGCTTTGCTATATAAAGTATGAGGCATCATACTACACTTGTACAATACTATGAATTTACTAAATTTACTGAGAAAGGACAGCACAAATAGCGTGTTCATGAGTTGGAAAGTTCTTTCATTTGGGTGCCTGTAAAGCAGCTGTTTCTTTGAATCTCCTTTTAAATCAAACCTAGATGAAAAATCAGGAAGCCAACAGGGCAAAGAGAATCCAGGTTTGCTGGGTCCAGGCAAACAGCCTAACTGAATTTGAGCTACTCACTTTGCCCATTGACCATTAAATTACAAGCACACAGGTGAAGCAGAAGAGTTAGTGAATATCCTCATTTCCAAGAGTCTCTAGACCTCTAGCTTGGGCAAAGTTTGGAGAGAAAATATATATGTATAGTCAATTCCCCACAGTAGGAAAATGAGGTCTCCTAGTATCAGTCTAGGTAGTGAGAAAATAAGAGTAAACATCATGACACCGTTTTTTTAAAGCAGCATCCTAAAAGCAATGCAATAATAAAGAAATGAGACCTTAACAGCATTTTAGAGAAAGGGAGTGCATTTACAGGTAAATTTAAGAATTTCATCCTTGTATTTAATAGTTCATTGTGTTTTGTGAATTCTCTGGCCTTTTTCTTCCTTACCAAACAATTCAATTAAGACAAACCCAGGACACGTAGTGAGGTTTTGGTAGCCTGGGGGATATAGGGGTGGCTTCTGTGAGAAGGTCCAGAAGGTTCCCCCATGCCAAGCAGAGCCAGTGCCAGCTGGCTCAAAGATGGACATGTCTCTGGCCAAGGCTGGAACAATAAGAAATTAAGGTAATACCACTGTGATAACATATTTAAGAAGGAAAACAAAAATAATGATAAAAAATGTATTGCACAGATGTAATTGCAGTCAGAGAAGATCAGGGTGAGAATATGTGGGAGAAACAACTCTGCAGACACCAAGGCCACTGGAGAAGGAAGAGAGGAGGTGCTTCAGGGGTGATGAGGAGTAGAAAAGGCCACGACTGTGTAAGAACTGTGACTTTGTGTAAGAACTGCTCAGCAATAATGAAAACATTCTGTATTATCAGCACTCTTTTCAGCACAAACACAAACCACAGCCCCATATTACCTACTAAGAAAAAAATTAATTCTATCCACATCATAACCAGCACAGAGTGGCTTCCTCAAGATAAAGAAAGATTTTAAAATATTCTATTTCCTGCCTCAGATTTCCACTTTTTCACCCCCTTTGGGTGCAGTGATGTTTGCTCACTTTTTTCAAATGCTGTAACTTGCTGCATTCAGGTCAGGATCTTGAATGGATGAAAGTATTTTCTGAAATCCTTTAAGCATCTAAACTTTAGAGAAGGATGGATCTTAGGATATAAGCCTGTTCACATTTTCTACTGAATGGTTTTGCACTGCCCAGTTCAACATTCTGAGTCAACCAAACTACTTAAGAAGCTGAGCTACACTAGGTAGAGAAAAATCTCCAAAACTTATTTATTGCACTACTTACATCCTAGGGATTGCATTTTGTTGGACCTAGACTTAGCTCACGTTTTTTCATTTTTTGTAGTTTTTGCTAATAAAGCACTTGACATTTCTGTCAAGTCTTAATGATGAAATCAGCGTTTTGATCATGTCTGAAGGTGTTTTAAAGGCGTAAGTCAAAACAGAAATTATGGACTGAAATGCTCTGACAGCATTGTGTAAGATCAAACAATGCTAGCTGTCCCTTTTATCTTTATTGCCTGAAAGCCCAGTTCCTGCAGATGCTATTTTCCTCAAACATCCCTTTAGGGGAAAACTAATTCTATATTTTCCCTGCATATTTGGGATCTTGGCTCATTCTATCAAGCAGTCTTTTTAGATTTGTTGTTAATTTGACCTTGAAAATATGAATCCATGACTGGATGCATGGATTGACTGCCTATTGTTTACAAGATCCTGAAAGTCATAAAACCAAATTTCTCTTAACTAAACAGATAATCTTTCCATCTCTCTTCTTTTGTTTAGGTACTTTACATGGTTACAAGAATTTCAGATGATTTATGAAGAAAAAAAGTCCTAGAAACAGTTTGTGAAAAAAAATTAAAAACATAATTAATTTTAATTTTTCTAATGACAGTCAGAAGCCAGATTCATGCTCTAAATGAGCATTAGTTGAAAGCAAACCCCAGGACTTCCAATTGTTCCGACTGCTGGTTCCTTCAGATGTTTTTCTTGCTCCATTTGCAATAATTTTTCCACTGAGTCTTGTTAAAGGTATGAAATCTCCTGACCAAGAAATCCACCTGTCCTCTTCAGAATACAGTTTTTATTTTACAGCTCTTCAATGAATGATAATTGTATATTGCATGGGGTGCTAGAAGGGGCAATTTAACTCATCAGTGTGTGGTAAAGAGGTAAAATATAAAGAGCCTGTGTTTTGCACATGCTCAAATGTTCCTGTATTCACAAGTGATTCCAGTCCAGAAGGCTGAAGATTCCTCCTTGATATGCACATATTTGTTTACATATTTATATTATGATGTCTTGATTATGGGTTCTGGAAACTGATTCCAAAGGGACACTTATGGGACAGGCAATGTCCAATTATTCCCCTGCCCCAGCATGGGGCTCCTCCTACAGAAGACAGTCCTCCATGAACTTCTCCCCTGTAAGTGCATTCCATGGGACACAGTTCACAAATCAGAGTGGGCCCCTTCCATGGGGGTCACAAGTCCTGCCAGGATCCTGCTCTAGCTCAGGGGCTTCTCTGCACGGAGCCACAGGTCCTGCCAGGATCCTGTTCCAGGGCAGGCTTCCCGTGGGTTTATAGGCTCCATCAAACATCTGCCTGCCCCAGAGGTCCTCCACGGGCTGCGGGTGGATCTTTGCTCCTCTGTGGATCTCCATGGGCTGCAGAGGCACAGCTGCCTCGCCGTGGGCTGCCCCAGGGTGCAGGGGAATCTCTGCTCTGGCTCCTGGAGCCCTCCTGCCCCTGCTCCTTCACTGACCTGGGGCTTGCACAGCTGCTTCTCCCACACATTCTCACTCCTCTCCATATTCTCCAGAGGCTTTTACTGCTGCACAGCAGTCTTTCCCCTTCTTAAATACACCATGCCAGAAGTATTACCGCTGTCACTGATGGGTTTGGCCTTGGCCAGTGGCTGCTCCATCTTGGAGTGGCTTGGCATTGTCCCTGCTGGACAAAGAGGAAGTTTCTGGCAGTTTCTCACAGAAGCCACCTGTAGACCCTCCCACACTACCATAACTTTGCAACACAAACCCAAAACAACAAGGCATAATTTCATCAAGTAGAATTTTCAATACGTGTATTGCTTACTAATTATGGTCTGGTAGTCCATTTATTGAAATATATATTTCAAACTAAGAAATCACTCCCTCGAAAGCCTACTTGGCTTCATAATCTCAATTAAAGAAGGATTTGGGGAGAGGAAAACAGTAGCCTTAATTGGGAAAGTAAGTACATTTTGCATCAATATTGCTGCAATAAAATTTTCCCCACGTTTTTAAATAATAGCAGTACAAGATTGGGAAAATTCTCTCTTCTCAAAACTTTAGAGATAAAAAATAAAGTATATTCCAACAATGTTTTTAAGTTATTTCAAAACACACCTAAAGCAACAGTATAGGTTTCACCACACAAACCGTATCATGGAGCTTCTTTGTTATTTGCTTTTCCCTCCTAATGGAAAACAGATAGGAGCTGGTAACTGTGCATTACATCAGCCTGTTGGCAGTAGAAATTTTTCCAAGGCTCATGTGCAAATTCTGAGGATAGATTTATGCCATGAGAAGAGTTTTGCAAAGAGAACTTTAAGCTCCTTTAAGTATTTTAATAAAATTAGAGCAAGGTTATTACTGAACCTGTGCTACGGAAGAAAAAATAAGCTACTGCTTTGCTACTTGAAATTATTCAGTCAATCAGTTTTGGGCCTGAAATCCGTTCTGATTTCCCATTTCCCACAGAATGTATGAGAAACCCAAAAATATTCTGGGAGTGTATTAGTATATTGGAAAAGTACTTTAAATTGGCTAGAAGCCTAGAATTCTACATCCTCTGGAGGTCAACTCTTCCAGTTCATCATGAAAAATGCCTGGGAATAGTTTAAAGCTTGATACAATGCAGTACTTTAAAATTGAGAAAACATTTCATAAGAAAAGGACAACATTACAATATTACATTTTGCTAATGTTGCAGAAGATATTAAAATGCTAGTCAGTAAAGGAAATAAAAATATTTATTAAATGAATGGATGGGTATGATTCTAAGACTGCAAAAATACAATTGCTTTATCATTTCATCTGTATTTAATATCCATAGCTTAGTGAAAAAAAGACTGACTATAAACATAAAACTAAGAAAGGCTAATGCCTAAGTAGAGTGTGTATTTGAAAGGAGGACCAGAATGACTGCATGTCTCTGATATTCTCTTTTTATGCATTACATGAAATCAATTCTCCCTAAAAAAATGAAATATGCACAGCCCTCTAATGACAGCAAAAGTGCAGATGAATTTTTCTTATAATAAAAATATGTTCTGAAAAAAACAGACAGCCTCACAATAGCAACTTTGACAAAGTTAATGTCTCTGTGGCTGTTTTTTCTTTATTATATAATGAACTTAAGTGCAAATATGCAAAAACATAACACTATTTTTAACATCTTCTGCCAGAAGAAATGGGAATTTATTTTTTTATTCAGTGCTCACGGGTAATTTCCCTTGACTACAGGCATCTTCAATGTCAGAGTAAGGTGCTGTATATGGAAAAGTGTGTTTGCTTGAGGTAATGTTGGAAACAGGTCATCATGCAACCCCTTTAGACTTTTATGTTTTGTCCGTCACATGACATAGATGGAAACAGAATTTTTTTGTGTCAGCAGTAATATCCTACCTTGTTAGGAAGAAAATCATCTTTTTTCAACACAAGAGTACATCTGTCTGAAGCAATTAACAAAATTTGAATGACTAAACTGTAGTGTCTCATAATGGTCACTCTGAGCTGAGACCATTAGTGGTTGGTATGCTCTTCTTCACAGCCTTGTACTGCTGTTTCTCAGTTTTTTTATCCATTCCAGAGAAGATATCTAATTGCCAAATGTAAAGAACATTTGAAGAAGATCTAACCTTGAAGATGCAATCTGAGCCTGAATTTAAAAAAAAAAGTGGCTGCATATAAGGTAGACTTATCTAACTCATTTTTACAAAAAATAAACTATTACGTATTCATTGTATAAAATTCTTACTGAAAGAAAATTACTTTTCTTGCTATCTTGATGACAAGTGCAAATAAAAACGTATAAATTTTTGTGATAAGCATATATAAACACCAGAATTTAAAATATTTTATTTTGTTTAATCAGAACAAGAGCAAGAAGCTGCAACACAAAGCTGTAAAACTACCATCTCTCATCATCATTAGATTTCAAATTATAGTCAAAAGAGAGATAAGATGGCTGCAAGTGATACAAATTTTTTAATGAGCAATGGTCAAGATGTGCTTTTTATATATTAAATAACACTATCAGGTTGACTGACAGTATCATGCTGATTGGTGAAGTTCACTGTCACAGAGTAGGACTGATACACACATTAGCATCATCAGCAGTGTCACTTACAGAGGGACTGATAAGGAGTATGTCTCACCATGAAAAATTTGATAAAATTGTTCAGAATTAGGTGAGATTCTATTTTCTATGGCATTTGCTCCTTTAAAAAAAATATTGCTCCTTTATAAAATATTATAAACATTCTGACTTGTTTACTTTCAAATCCTTTAGTGCCAACTAATCGGTAGGGTTATTTTTTTATGGTGAATGACATCTTTTTCCTTTATGGATTTTTTTTAATCTACATTCACATTTTCCATTTTCTTCCAGAGGAAAACCACTGACTGAGGCATCAAATAAGCTAATCAAAGAGAAGAAAATCTTGCTGTGTTTAAGTAGCTTGACTGATATACAAGTTAGAATTTCACTGCTACTCCTTCTTTGTAATTCCATCAGTAGGCACTTTCAGAAATGATTAAGAGAGGAGTCTTAAAATATTTGTCACAGAATAACAAGCTGAATCATTACCGTTCTTCTCAATTCATTCCTTCTAGTATTTTATCACACTACAGTGCAGTCTAAAAGTTCATGCAAGTTTACAACCACATTTTAGCCCTAGTACTTGCTGGGAGACTAGCAAGTCAAAAGACTGCAGACAAATTCTGAGATGTTATACACAAGGCATGGCAAGATTTTTACAAGGCCATATTCCAGCCAAGAATGAAATCTCCAACAGAAAGCTGCATCTTTCAAAATCAAACTAAGTTTTTCATAAAATGTGTTCTGCAATACCTCTTAGAAATAGAAATTATTGTCTTTAAATAACAGCAGAAGCAGATGAGAGAAGCAACATGATTGTAAAATCAAATAAAAATTGTATCAGTGTCAATGAGTGGTTTCGTCTACACATTCTTTATTTTTTTTTCTAGATAAACACAGCAACTAGCAACTAGCACTCAAATATTTACCCCAGGGCTATATCAGCAAGTT